>VXBR01007699.1:793687-812056 GCA_013400215.1 Cisticola juncidis | reverse complement strand
ATATTTATATATTTATATATACAGGAAAGTTTCATTTCCCAGGAAATGGAGGCAGGAGTAAAATTCTGTGACGTTAGATCTAATGTATGAGTCATCTAAGCAAATTAACTATTTGTCCTGTATATAAAACATTACTCACTTCAAGCCATAAATATATCATTAAAAATGTAACAGTCTACAAATAAAAATGCAAGCACATACTTAAAGTTTTCTCAGATAGCTACAACATCTTACCTTCAGCATTTCAACAAGTCAGCTCAGTAATTTAGAAGTCTGTTTTTTTTTTTTTTTTGTCTGAGTATTATAATTACTGTAAGGAAATCTATTCAGGGTATTTAGGGTGTTACACAGCCAGTAGCTAACCATTAGTGTGAACAACTCTAGTCATTTGTCAGAAAGCAGAAGAACCCCAGAGTGCACCTGTGTTTCAGTAGAAAAATGTAATCCTGTAGCAAAAAAGGTAAGCCTCTATTATATTCACTGAGTTTTAAAACCACAAAAAGGGGCTAGAAAACTTGAGCCTGTGCCTTTTCAAGAACCATGCAATGACACTGCATCTGTGCCTATCTGTCAACTGTTTTTCAAATTAAATTCCCCTGGTACAGAGTGCCCTGGGCCATGGGCCAGGGCATTCACCAGGCAAAGACAGCCAAACTCAGGAACAGGTAACACAGGTGTGGGCAGAGTGGCACTGTGCATGGAGGCAATTATGTTTCTTCATCCCAAAGTCTCTTCACTGCTTCCTGTTTTCAAGCAGTGAATGTGAAGGGTGGAATAGGAGTCAGCACCTTTCTCTGCTGTCCCATCTCTCTCTTGGCTAGCAGAGGTGCCAGACATACTGACAGAGCACACTGCACCATCCTGTGAGATAACTGATTCTCCTTGTGTACCCTGAGCAGATCAGAGTGATGTTCTATTCTTCCAAAAGCAGTAAATCCCAGTGGTGTTACTTCCAGTGGCTCCACAAGGCAAGCAGGGATCTGCATGACCCTGACTGGATCCATCCCAAAACAGTCTGGCACCCCAACTGATGCCTTAAGCTTTGGCTTTCATATTTTCATATTCTGTGCTGTCTAGGGGTGTAGCTCTGAGCCTCATATTAAGTGCTAGTAAGCTCTCTTCACACAGCAGGTAAACAAAACAAATCCTTTTCCTGCTGAGGACCAAGGACAATTTTCAGCCCAACAGCATAAACAACAGTGGACTGAAGAGAGAAAAAAAGAAGGATGGGACTTTGTAACCTGAATCTGTAATTGAACAATTAAACTCCAATATGCAAATAGACCAAAACTTATAAAAGTGGGAGATCTTGTAACCGGTCAACCATTTTGTGGCCATTCTTAGTCTAGGTGTACCCCTGGCCAGGCTCTTTTCCTGCCCAAGGTGTATACTGGAGGACTTTCAATAAATACCTACTTTATTCTCTAGCTCTGTCCAGTCTCTGTTTCAGGCCAGCCTTCCCAAGGCATCACAACAACCTACAGACTTCCAGAAAGTGACATTAGCACGTTACTTCAAAGAAAGTAACAGATTTGTCTAATTCATAAAGAAAGAATGACGTGAGAAATTCCCACAAAAGAGGGTTTCACTCCAAAAAGCACTAGTAACCTGTGCTTTCCCTAATCCAATCCACACCAGGCAAATTATGTCTGAGTTTTGTTAAAGAAACTTTCTTTGAACAGCTTGATTGCTATTATGAACCTTGCAGTGGGAGTTTGGCTTTTAGCATATGTGAAAGTATGGTGTGCTCTTCTTTATGTATATAAACAATTTCCCCATAGTAACATAGTAAACATTGCACAGACTAGACATGGCCATGAAACCCAAGCACCTTCCTTTCAGTGCCTAGCACTTCTGAGTTACTCTCCTTGCTGATCAAGTTTTGAAACAAACAAACAAAAGAACAATTTTTCAATAAATCTTTAAAAAAAGTTTCAATATTACTGAAGTTACTGTGGATATAGAAAAGGGGAATATATTTGGGGTAAAAAACAGGGAAGACAAGAAAACATAAGGCAGATCTCTGATGTTGTGACTTCAACAACAGACAAACTGCTGAGAAGAGGAATAAACAGATCCAGCAATTTAGAGGGTCCTGGTCTGTAAGTGGTACAGAGGGGCTTTTATGCTGCAGAAGAGGCAAACCCATGTGCATGGTATGCTTCTGACTGCAACATAGAAGCTTGAATAGAGCACTCTACAGGGTTCTGAATGAAGTTGCACTTCTTTCCTAAAAGTATTGAGAACCTCAAAGTTTTTGAGAAATGCAGGATATCCTGATATAGGGAGTGCTCATAAAAAAAAACCAAAAAAAAAAAAAAAAAAAAAAAAAAAAAAAAAAAAAAAAAAAAAAAACAAACAAAAAAACAAAAAAACAAAACACAACCAACAAAACAAAAACAAACAACAATGCCAAAACCAAACCACAAATGAGATTCTTTTAAGCACTTTTTGTGCCACCCTACAGATTTCAGAAGTTTTGGACCACTGTCTTAAGGGTCAGCAGTCCTGTTCTCCCTTACTGGAGTGCCCTCATAAACGGGTAAGGAGAGTGATCTCCAGTGGCGCTGTCAAAGGCTCTGAGGACAAGAATCTCCAACATGGCACATGATTTTGAACTGAGGCAGGAAGATATTTTCTTAATAACCTAATAGGCAACTATTCAACTTGTGAATATATATTCAGTCTATTCTGCTTATACAATATTTTGAGACAAAAACCAAAACCAGATAACCTTCATTAATTTCATAGTTGCAACACACACATACACACAAAAAAAAAAAGAAAAAAAGGGGGGAAAAAAAAGGCTTTTTCATCTCAGAGTAACAAATTGCTCTAAGATAATGGAAACCTTTATACTCTTGACACAGAGGCCTTCTGGGCCTTGCCAGCTGCCCACAAAGCCCTCCTCAAAAAGGCTGCTTACAAAGGATTGAGACTTTAACAATCTGAAAACAAAATATCGCTACTCTTTGCCTTGTAGAATCAATCATTCACTGTTAAATATTGTGGCCTCTCTATCACCTTTCCCATGACTTTTATTTACCACACAATTGTTTTTGTTTTTTTTTTTTTTTTTTAATTTTTTTTTTTAAATTTTTTTTTTTTTCTTTTTTTCTTNTTTTTATTTTTTAAATTTTTTTATTTTTCCTTCTTTCATAGGCTCAGATGGGTGTAAAGGATTGAAACATGTCACCTAACCCACCCTGCTTGGGCAGTGCCAACAAGGCAGTCCCTGTGGGACAGATTTTCTTCCTTTAACCACTTCTTCTGCAAACTAATTCATCCTCTTCTAGATTGAGTGGGAAATTTTACAGCTTTCCAAAACATTAAAAAGATTTCCAACCACTTGTCTGCATATTACAAAAAAAAAAAACCAAAAAACAAAAAACAAACAAACAAACAAAACAAAACAAAACAAAAACAAACCCCCCCAAAACAAAACAAAACAAAACAAACAAACAAACAAACAAAAAAAGACCACTAAAAATTAGGTTATCAAAATTTCAGCATCCAAAAATTCACATGGCTGGTATTTTCTCAAACTAATCGAAACAAAAAACCTCTGAAATAGGTATCAGTGTACTTAATGCAATTTCCACAAATCTTTCCTATAACACAGATATTCACTAACGTGGTTTCTAAGCAAAAATTCTAAGCAAATATTCTACAGACCTTGCATAAAAAGACTTTGAATGTGTTATGCTGCCCCAGTATCTTCAAGCAGTAGAATAACCAATGATTTATGGACTGAGAGAATCTGAAGGGCTTCCACAGAAAACAGCAAGGAATAAATAATGACAGAAAATGTTGACAGTGATGTATCAGTCAAGGCATTTTTTTTTTTCTCAGTAGACAAGGGACAACCATTTTTTTTGTAAATAGGAATTTCATCATGTCTCCGGTCAGCCTGGTGATATCACCCTAGCCTTGATGAGAATTCCATAACACGCCTGAAGAATAAGTACCAGACACTAAAGCAAGGCCCTTTTGTGAGTACACTGCAAGACAATAAAGCATAATCAGAGCTGAATTTCCCAGTTTCCTTTCATATTTCTAGTTCTTTGAAACACAGTAATTTAGATTTGTTTGGTTAGGTTTTTGTTGTTGTTGTTTTATCTACCTTTATAATATCTGGATGTTTCCAGCAACTGAAAATCAGACTAAAATGAATATTTTTCTACATTTTGTGGAATTTTCCACTTTGCACAATTTTACGTAAGTACTGGAAAATGAAAAAAAATCACTTTAAACTTTACTCAGACATTTTTCTTTTCTAAAAAACCCACTTGTGTGAACTCATGTCCACATGCTTAAAATCTTGATGTATGCATAAGCATTATGATGGATTAAGGCTGTGATTAATTAAAGCTGCAGGTTTAGCTAATCATATCAAAATTTAATTTTCTTCAAAATCCCTCAAACTTTAATATTAATATTGGACAGAAAAGTAGAAGCAGCACATTTTTGTTCATTTCCCAGTCAGCCAGAATGAGGGCCTTTTATCAGCACTTTTCAGGCAGGGAGAATTGATGAAATGGAGAGAGTTTGGAGCAATTAGAAAAGTCAGTCAGGTTTTTTTAGACAAGTCCACAGAGATGATGTTAGCCAAAGATACAAAGAGGCAGATAAATTGGGTCTTCTCTGTCCATTAGAGTTCTTGGGGCCTTATTCTTCATTCATGTAAGCAGCAACACTCTCTAATCTGCCTGTGTGCCCACACTGGTCATCCTTAGCCTCAATGGTCAGGTGGACAAGGTTCTTGAAACAGAATTTGGAACAGTTCAGCTCCTCAGAATAAAAGAAAAAAAATAATATCTCTAAAATTTACGTTCATTTGACATATACAAGGGTTGAAACCAAGGCAGAGCTTCCTTATGTGTTTCTTTCATCATATCTATGTCCATATTCTATGCCAGGTTAGATATGCACCAAAATAAAAGCATGTATTTTGACAGGTCAGTGATCATTACAGTAATGGCATATTATATTTATTAATGGCAAAGTTATATTTATTTTTTAAAAGATGGCAAAAAAGTTGCATAAAGCATTAAATCCAATTTTGCATTGGATTTAATGTAAGTTTTCTTTGTATAGAATTAAAAGTATTAATTTTTTTTCGTTTTGAAGACTTTATACAAATCAAAAATTGTGTGAGCTTTCCAGCTAACATGAAAAATAGATGAAAGCAGATTTAGTGACAATCTAGCACAGTAACATTAGGATTAGTAGGATAAACTATAACTGACTATTTTTTCAACCTAATAAGGTAGTTGGAAGATCAAAGCAGCTCTAGAAAGAAATGTTTTTGACCCAAAATTTTAGTTAGTTTTGATTAGTTCAGAAGAAAGCCTTTCTATTTTTGATATGCAGAAAATTACAACAGAGAATGTACTGGTACCAAAGAAAAAAATAGCAAATTTTTTTTCTGCTGCATTCTTTATTTTCTGAACCCAACATGACTACAATTTCGGTGTCAAGTAAAATTATGTTAGACAGGTTTTTCTTGTCCTTGTTTGTTCACATCACAACATTGGCATGTTTTTACAGTTCAGCTGGAAAGAAACAAGAGATTTGAACTAAGGGATTCAGGTTTGAAATGACAGTAACAGAAGGAGAAGTCTAAGCAGTATTTTTCTGCACTATACTAATCTGTAAATGCCTCACATAAATAACTATTTTATGGACAAAGGGCTAGTTCAGAGTGACAAATAATTACATCCCGAGTCCTTGAAAGAGCGGAAAAACATGACCTAAATACTTTGACCCCATAGCAAAGCCAGGACTTTTTATTCTCCTCCCTCCTCCCCACTCCAGAGCTGGGTAGCAGAAAGCACACAGTGCTTGGCAGTGGTTCAGTACAACATATTGTTTCTCATCCCACCTCCAAGATGGATTTCAAGGAAGGTTTTCTGTTTTGGACTTCCATAGAGTAGCTATAAGGAAAGACTCATCCTAAGTCTGCAAAATCAGAGAAAGTCTTTATGCCCTGTAGCTTGTTTTACCCATTTCAATATCAATAAGTTTTAATGCCAAAAATTTGTACATTCTATATCAATGATTAATTACTCTTTTTTCTAAATCCTTGATAAGAAACAGTGACTATGAATTGCACATTTTGTGATGAAAGTACTTTAAAAAGTATTTATTTTTTCGATTCCAGAATCATTATGGTTGGAAGGGTGTCGCTCTGTTCTTTTGGAATTTTCCTAGCCTTCTGAATTGTTTACCTTCTTGGAGTCAGTTTTTCATGCTTCTAACAGTCTCTTAATGTAAATATAGCTCTGTTTACCTAATGGCTGTTTTTTGTTTACAATACTTTCTGGAGGAGGAGAAAATTTGACTGTCTGATTGACCAGTGTGGTTGGAGGGGTAATGATTCCATCCTCCAATCAATAACCGGTGCCACAAAATGTATAAATATGAGTAAAAGTAAAGTTCTTCCCTTCTTTCCCACTTGGACATCTCTGAGTCCTTGTGTGGTTCTTTGGTGTCCAATTGTGACAGAAGGGAGCTCTGGATCATCCAGTCTAAACCCCCCTGCCAAGGCAGGGTCACCTGGAGCAGGTGACACAGGAACATCCAGGTGGGTTTGGAACGTCTACAGACAGGGAGACTCCATAACCTCCCTGGGCAGATGTTCCAGTGCTCTGCCACCCTCAGAGTAAAGTTCTTCCTCATGCTGAGGTGGAACTTCTTGTGGTCTAATTCATGGCCGTTACTTCTTGACTTTCTGCTGTTATCATGGGAAATTTATTCTTTATCCTTCTATTTTGTCTTTCTTCTTCCTAATGAACAATAGTACTTTCCCAAACTTTATTTAGTATCTTCTTTTCTTCCTAATAATTTTATTCTGATTCTCTGATTCTTCTACATATTTTAAAGATCTAATAACTGAAAAACATTGGAAGTGTGGATTATGAGGACTATTGATTTATTCTTTATTACCTCCACATCTCCAAATGATCTTTATGCCACTCATGTAGTGTATCTTGGGAATGACTGTAACATTAATTAATTTATTTTAGCCTCATGGATTTTTTTCCCTATCATCTAGATAGATCCTATATGACAGGGGAATTTTCAGTGTTTGGGTCAGAGATTATACATTTTCAAAAATTATTAACATGAAACTGAAACATGTTAAATATATGTTATTAGAAGGAAACTGAAATTATATTGCAGAAAGGAAAGAGTAGATTTTCACTGAAACATCATATCTGAAAGACACCATAGGGATTTGGAGCTACACAGAAGTTGCTGTTGATGATATAGAGATAAACATTGGAGGTGGAAATAAAAGTTTTAACTGGAATATTTGAAATCTATTTGTTTTTGTTTGATTGTTGCTATTTTTTAACTTGAAAACAGAGGTCTCTAAATTCTAATACAAAGTTGTGTAATGTTTTTGTTCCTCTACACATTTTATCTGTCAGAAGTGATGCTTTCCTCAATATTGCCAATGATTTTATAATTCCAAGGCCTTACATTGGAGGATCTGTGCATTAAAGTTATGTTGTGAAGGGTGTGGATACAACTGTGACTCAGACAAGACCTGAGGAGGAGGTATAAAGGAAGCTGCTGCTCCAGAAGTTCTGAGCTGTTACCCCCTTAGACAAGTCTGCAGGCCATGATTCTTCCATTTTTTTTCCCAGATTTAAATTATGATGTGCAAATTTGGATTCATCTGTTTGAAACGTATAAAGTTGGTTAAAGCCAAACATCTCTGTGTGTACAGCTCTAGAGGAGACCTCTGAGGGCACATGCCTGAGATACCCAGCTCTATTTCCAATCCAGTCCTTAGAATGCATCAGATGTAGTGACCCAAAGTAGAGACAAAACTTAACTTCTGGTTCTTTCAGTGAGCCTCTTTCAGTGGCTTAATACATAGGCTCTTGCACAGATTTTAACTTTCTGTAATTTATTTTCCTTATCTTTAACACAGAGGTAGCAGCAGATGTACTACAGTATGACTGCAAAACAAATTCTTCTGAAGAACTTTTTGAGATCCTAAGGTAGGATGTATATTGTAAATGCTAAACGTTACTACAATTATACATACTAATATATCTTTTTGTCACTATGAAATTACCTTAATAGAGCAGAATTTTCCTAATTGTAATATACCCCTGTGGAATCAGGAATGTGCCATTTGACCAATTGTCTTAATTATTTGAGATCCTGAGAAATACATCACACATGGAGATTTTTTAAATTACTATAGAAACAGACTTAGGTGATGGAACAAATCTCCCCCTATGTACGTGCTTGTTAACATCATTAAAAAATCACACTGAAAAATGAAGTTAGAAACAGTAATGCATTATGAAACCCTAGATGTTTTATTCAGTAATCTTCTTGAGAGGGTGGGAAAAAGCTGAAGTAAAATAAGAGGCCACCAAAGTAGGGTATCTGTGTAGAAAGTTGCTCCTGTTAACCCCAGTGAATTAAATTTTGCCAGGCCAACTGTTCTGCCAGTTAATCAGACCAACCACCACCTTCTTCCACTGCTTTTAATTAAAATACCCACTGCACTGTTACTTCATTTTGCCTCTTCACTTTCACTTATTTCTTCTGAGTGTTTTTCCTAGACTAGGAGCTTTCTCATTTAGATATCTTTAAATCACTGGCCATTGCAAAGCTCTGGTATATTATGTATAATCAGTTGTAACACAAATAAAGACAATCTATTCTAAATAGTTCCCTCTATCAGAGTATTGCATCACCTTAATTATTGTATACAAAAGGACCTAGATATTATTTTAAGTAAAAGTATTACTATTTTGTATTATTACCATCTTACTTCTACTACACTAATAGCATTACCCCTGGCTCTTTTATTTCTCCTTCCCTCCCTTCCTCCTCCTTCCTTCATTACTGTTATTATTACTACTACTGCTAATAAATTATTATTATTATTACTACTACTACTATCACCACTACTATACTACTACAGACAGTAATTTTAAAGCAAGGAAACACATTTGTGTGTCATACCCTAAATTAGCCAATTTCCTAAATTTTCTTGTCCTGAGCTGACCCCTTCATAGCAGGTTGGACAAGTGCTCCCTTACTAGTTGCAGACAACAGTATAATCCAGAAGTGAACACCTGGATATGAATGTTATAAATAATTCAACAATTAGATAAAAATTACATTTCACTAAGAATGAATAAGCATCTATGTTAACAAAACAAAGCAAGTTAAAACCCATTAGGTCCCACACAAGTTACAGAAAGTATCAAAAATTCCTTCTCATCCTGCTTTACATGTGAAACTCTCAAAGAAAGTAGGCAAGGGATCATTGAGGAATGAGGCTTCATACTGTTGCTCAGTGATGGGGCTTCTCCTTTCAAACACAGGACACAGTGTCATTAATTCTTATTTCCCCTTGAAGAGTCACGCTGCAGTCTTGGTTACAAATTTGCATAATGTGTTATGGTACCTGCCCGCACAGATTAAAACGGGAATACCATTATGAAAACCATATTGAAAACCATATTGAAAACAAAAAACACCAAACAAGAGCAAACAAAACAAACAAACAAAACAAACAAACAAAAACAAACAAGAAAAAACACCACACCAAAAAAACAGTGGCAATCACTTATGTCCATCAGATCCACAACTCAAATTTTTAAGGTCCCAGTTTACAGTGGACCAAGCCAGAGTCCTGAGGTCAACATGAAGTGTAGTAAAATGTTCAAGAGTCACACCTGCCCTTGTGATGAGAAGAAAAATACATGGGCATCTTCCTAAGCCAGTAGTTTCCTGAAAGGGGAAATCCTTTCCCCAGACACTTCAATTTTTTCTGTCTCAGGGAAAGTTTAAAATGAACATTAGGAAAAGGTTTTCCACTGGAATACACTCTCCAGGGAAGTGATCATGACACCAATCCTGTTACAGCTCAAGAAATGTCTAGACAATGCAATTACTCATTTGGTTTAGTTTTAATTAGTCCTACAATGACTACTTGATGATCCTTATTGATTTCTCCCAACTTGAGATAGCAATGCTAAGATTCTATAAAATCATGTGATTTCAGTCACACCTTAGTGAGAAATTACAACCCTTTTCCTGGCTTTAAAAACATATTACTTTTTTAAAAATATATTACTTTATATTACTTTTGAGCACATAGGTGCTCAAAATAAATAAATAAAATGAGCTGTGTATATGTTGGCAGTTTGTTTGAGAACAAGAATGTCTAATGCCTGCAAAGAAAATTGTCAGCTTCCTTCCATCAGATATTTGCAGTTGGTTCCCAGCCACATAAATCAGGCAAGCCCAGTACCAGCATATCTCTGGCAACTGAAATATGGACTTTAATGCTAGTTAGTTAGAAAAAAAAGACAATTTCTGATGTGCAGATGTGCATAGAAAGTATATCATGATTCCTTCAGTCTAAAAATACACAAAAATTTAAAAAATAAGCAAGCCTAAAATATCACCTGTTGTCTGTAGAATACAAGAACAAGGATCCCTGGAGCTATGTACAAGCCACTAATGGTACATTATCTAGCTGAAGACCTTTTCTTCCTCTGCATATAATATATTACATTCTTTTTCTTCTCATAATTGAATTTTAGCTCAATTCCTCTCTGTTTGCCTAAAGTTTACATTAAGCATTAAGTAGATCTTCAAAAATGTTGCACAAAAATTGCTTTTCATTAGGAAGTGTCTGGTGAATTGGCTAGTTATATTTCTTCAATTTCAAACATTAGCTAAAATATGCAACTAGTTGGTTAATTCCAATCTACTATTTCATACAGTTAATGAATTATTCATAGGTTCATGCAGCTGCTGAAGTACTGCAAAAGCTTAAATTTAGCACTCAGATGGCACACGTGGCAACTTGGCAATTATTATTTTTTGGAATATGACTTTAATTTAAATTCATATGTGATTGATGTGATATGGCATGCTGAGAGTACAACAGATAGTTTAATCAACAAATGGTCCTTGTGAATAATGTTGATGGTAAAAGTTCTATTCAATTTCATGTCACTTTCCTTATCCTTAAAATGAATTTCAGTTTTTGTTCGGCTCTTGATATTCAATGTGTTTTCTTCCATTAGAAATACTGAAGGAGGATGGACAGAAATGCAAATAGGAAATGTATTATGACAATATTTAATGATATGAGTTTAATTCCCATTCATACTTATTTATCTTCACTGTCTTGGACTCAGTCCAACATCTTCTACCAACAATAGTAGTAAATTTTTGTATCAGAACAATGATCTATCCATATATTAAAAAATATGGAAAACTGTTGCCCTAATTGGCATGAATATTTTTATTTATAAGAAGAAATTCTAATGACAGTTAATACAGTTTCCTAATTCAAAATTATTGAAATATTATGAAGAGGTAGAGCAATTATTTTCATGACACTTGAGAGGGCTTTCCTTTAAAAATACTATGGCAACAAGAAACAATTTTTTTAATAAGCTAGATACTTCCATAGAAGCATGGAAGTCAAATACTTTTCACAATAAACTTTATAAACTTTTGTTTAGTAACAAATAAAATTCATTTTTTTGAAAAGTAAAGGAGAAAATAAAGATAGGATTATGGGTATTAACTTGGTCTAGAAAAGACAGATGTATGATCTTCACATCTGCAGGTTGCTGGAGATGTAAAATGTTACCTCCAGAATAAATGTTATGCTGCCATTCATAACTCAGTAAATAACTGTCAATCCCCAAAAGTCAGGCTCCAAAAATGAAGATGAATGCAGGAAGAAAAATCACAGAAAGTGATTTCTGAGCATTGTTACCGTGGCTTTGCTCACTGCTCCTGTGTAAGGACACGGGGTAAAAGACACAGTGAGGTTTACTTTGCCCCTTGGGTTACACCCTGAACTCATGCCCATTTCTCCTGAGCCACTTCTCCCCAAGTGAGAAGGGAGCTGCCCACAAGCACACATCTGTACATCATTTCAAACACTGCTGGGGGTAGCAGCTTGTAGCCCTGCTTGCTGAAGGTGCTGGATGCACTTCCAGTATCTTTTATCCCCACTATTTCCATTATCCCCACTCTTACCCCACTCCCATTGTGCATTAAGGCTTGTAACCTACATCCTTCCCTACAAATGAGAACTAGAATCCAAATATGAGCTAGTTTTGTTGCTTTATGTTCCAAGTCTCCTATTAAAAACCATTTTACTATGTTTCCAGCATTACTGGAGAATAACACATATCACCTTCTGAGTTATGATAGATAAAAGGAACTAATGGGATTTAAGGACATTACAGTGAAGATAAAATCATTGTTGTGGGTAGATAAAGACTGACAGTCTTTTGGGTGTTATTTCTTTCTGTAAATGCCTAGGAAAATATTTCATTTAATCACCTCATTGTTCTGTTCCCCTGCAAAATTCAACAGTTCTAGGAAGATTCTACTCAAATCAGAGGCATTGACTGAGAAAATAATTCATGACCTTCCAAATAACTAAATTTTAAGAATATAGAATCTAATCTTTCCTTGTTACAGGTCATCTAATATTTGCTGTTTTGGAGCAGGCACTCAAGTATAGATGCTCTTCTTATATGCCTTAGAAAAAATACCTATTTGAGACAGTGAGAAATATTTGCTGTTTAAATTGACCTGTTGAGAATTCCCATATGAATAGGATGAATAAATGTTCTACACAGGGAGTACCTCTGAGACACAGAAATTCCCCAAGAGCATGAGCAGATGGCACAATCTACACTTCAACACAGGGGCTGCATGCTCTGTTGAAAAGCATTAAGTTGTATTTGTTATGTTCAAAATACTTATTAAAAAAAAAACAAACCAAAAAACAAACAACAACAACAAAAAAAACCACCCAAACAAACAAAACAAAAACAAAAACAAAAGCATCCCACCATCTTTTATACATTATTGTGAATTTATTTAGTTGTGTGATAGAAAATACAAGAAAAACAAAGGAGATGAGAAAACTATTTTGGAGGAAAATCTCAAAAATATTACTGAGTTATAATTGTTGTGCAGAAACTCCTTGGATTTTGTACTCTTTCTGTGGGGTTATTCTTGCCCTTTCATTGCTTCTATAGGTCTTACAGTCTGCAGCATCACAGCAGGAGGGGGACACTGCAGCATCATCAGCAAAACCTGACCTTCCATCAAGTGCATCATGTTGATGTTGACACTGTTGACAGTTCTTATTCCTCATTTCAGGTCAAATGTGTATTTCTAACATAGTTTTTCCCCTTGTTAGTTTGTTTTTCTGTTTTGTTTTGTTTGGGTTTTATTTTCCTGGGTTTTTGTGATGGTTTATTTGTCCCTAATATATCTTAACTTCCCATACGTCAAACAAGCCTCTTTCCTATCTCACATACTTGCTCTCTGTTCTCCTGTTACTTCTAAAAAACTGGTTTTACAGAGGTGTGAAGGCAATATTTCTCTATCAATAGGTAATTGACCACTCAGGAGTTTTTTATAGCCCTGGAGGTCCTCCTATCACCAGGTGCCATTTCTGTCATCATCCCATCCCTGTATGCTCTCTACACTGCATAATCTTTTCCCACATCATTTAAGGGCTCTGCTTCCCTCCCATTCTTCTATTCCATTACTCTGCATCATTATGGCAGGGTCATAAATAGTTCATTCTACACAAAAACAATTACTTAGTAGTACTATCTATACAAAAGTTGTGGTTATAATTTTATACATTTACAAAATTACTACTTGGTTATACAATGCTCAGCAAAAGTAAAACAAATTAGGAAATAGCCATTAGAGAATAGGTCATTAGAATATTGCTTTTACAGCTGAACATTGTGAAACATTGCTCTGAACAAGCCAAGAGAAGTACTGAAAAAGCCTAAAAAGTTCTGAGGATTTGCAGAGCTACTGTGAAGCCTGAAATCTGTCATTAGCAAGGTCAATAATGTATTTATTGGGTTACAGGCTTGATGCTTGGATGGTCTCATAAACATTCAGAATAGCAAGACTTGCCTAGAACATGATGGATTTTTGCAGAATTATATAAATACATATTCATTAATTTGACAATGCAATGGAATAACACACAACAAAGTTACTGAAGGTTTACAATTCATGAAACACTACTGAAGGAAAAGAGAGAGCTGAATAGCTCATCTAAAATATAAACTGAAAAACCATAAATGAATATTTTTACAGCAGAAAATGATTTTGATTAAGGGCCAAGCTTTGCCCTTAGTTGCATGTGTACAGCAGCTATCAATGCCAATTGTAGTTATGGTGGTGTGTATCCAAATAAAGGATCTGTGCATGAACAGGGATGGAAATTGTATTATTATTTTATTTCAAGAAACAATAGGACTCTGGATTCTCACATTTTTCATATATATAAGAAAAGGAATTGCTTGATAGGGCTAAAAATCAATTGGAAGAGATTCTGTCACCTTTGTGGTGGAGTATCTGTTTCCCTGTCTGAAAAACAAACTTCCTGATTCAGTGGAATTATGTCCTGTATAAGAAGTATTCAACATTAATAAGAGAAAGAAAAAAAATATCTGAGAAACTAAAAACATTTCCAAATTTCAACATAAAGTATTCTACAGAAAAATCAGAATACTTTAAGAGAACTCCTTTCTGAAACCCTTTTTATGAATGGCGTTCTTTTTATAAATGTAGGTTCTATTATTTTAGATTCAGGTAGTGCTCTCATCTAATGCTTCCCATTTAAAGAATTTCAAACTTGAAACAAAATCACTTTACTACCCTCATTATGAAAAATTGCCAACACATATGTGAGATTTATATTGAAAAACAATTCACCAGAAACTCGGATGACTGAAAAGCCAACAGCACAAATAACTCTAAAGACCTTTCAATTAAATACACACAAACTTTTTGTGACTTGCATTTCTGGAGTCTAAATAATACCACATGTATGTTCCTTTGTTTCAAGATCTGCTTCCTTTCTCCTTAACATGTTCCAAAACTCTGAACT
Organism: Cisticola juncidis; assembly: GCA_013400215.1. Taxonomy (NCBI): domain Eukaryota; kingdom Metazoa; phylum Chordata; class Aves; order Passeriformes; family Cisticolidae; genus Cisticola; species Cisticola juncidis. The sequence continues at coordinate 797,106 of VXBR01007699.1, read as the reverse complement.
TTTCAAATTTCACCAGAAAAAAATCATCCACTCATGCACATTGATAGAAATCGGCACAGTCTAATGTGCAGCCTGTATCTCTATTTTCTTGTAAGTTAACCCACAATGTCCGCAGTACAGGAATATTTATTTGTTGGTATTTCTGCAATGCATTGTAGTAAACGTAGTTTAATAGCAACCAATCAAATGCTCATTTTTTAAATATAGAAAATATATAAAACTTCATGGATCACCACCTAAATCATTTGAATCTAAGCATTTTAGAAAACACCATCACAATTTTGCTGATTATACAAGCTTTAGGCAAAACAGCAATTTATTTCAGTGACCGTGAAGTTGCCTACAGATGCACTATATATTTTAGGAGTTTTCAAGTAAAATTTGTGCTTTATTACCTTTCTAAAATATACCTACTCTTCTTTTACATGCACTTTGGACATGGAAGCATGGGCCTCCAAATTTACTGTAAATATTCCAATAGGATTTAGAGGGTAAATGTGGAAAGGGAGAGAGTGAGGTTCAGGTGAACACATTGTACTTATCCTTCTCCTGTGTAATAAATATTAAGTGTCTAACTATTTTTTGTGCTCATCATTAAAAAATACATATATATATTTAATTTCTTTTTAAGGTGGTCATAAGGATGAGAAGGACCTCTCTGTATTGTCAGCATAGAAAAGGTCAGCATTGTCACCTGAAAACGGGCAGGCTGCTGCCCTCTCCCTTCAGCTTCACAAGGCTATGCAGAAATGTTTTCTGTTCTTTGCCTGGCTCTTTGTTGCAATCTCAAGTTATTTTACCTCCTGTCTTTCTGAGTAGGAATGTGTTTTAACAGTAGTGTCAAATTGGTAGAAATGAAGCAGAACTCCAGGGGTGATACCAGGATTTCAATAGCAACAGTGAGTTATTGCAGCAGCTCAGTTTGTGGAGCTCAATTCTTAGTCAGCAACATGCCTTGGTTGACATGAAAGTTGATGGAAATAAAAAAGCCAACCACTGAGTAGTTGTTAAGCTGACTGACACAGCTCATTCCAGAACCATGGGCTTTATGTGAGAGGAGAGGAGAGGAGANGGAAGGGAAGGGAAGGGAAGTTTAAGGGTTTGTCACAGTGAAATGGAGCTAAAAAAACTCCTTTGAACTAAAGGAGTCAAAATATGTTTGCCATGCCCTTATGAAAATGTTGTTTCTGTGGGAATGCCTTGGCCTGCAGCAGTAGGATTCAGAGACTGCACAACCCAGAGCAGGTCACTTCATTGCACACCCAGCAATGCTTTAGTTTCTCTCTGTTTCCTCTGTGTTTTCAGTCACGCTTTCACACAGGCACAACCTAAATATCTTGGAACTTGTCAATAGGCAATCCCAAAAATAAGAGTTCCAATTTCATCAAGTTCCTCATCAGAAGTTTTTACCAACCACAGCTGGTATAGTATTTCAAGGCATTACATCAATTAAGTAACACAATCCAAATTTGAGGATTTGGCGGTTATATTTTTCTTTCTGTTTCAGCCATCTAGATTTAAGTATGATATCTCTTATTTTGGAGGAAATAAAATACTATGTGTGGCCAGCTATACCCAGATACCCACACAAAAAAAACCCCAATAATTATCAGAATAAATAAAAAAAGGGGGAAAAAAAGGAAGAAGAAGAAGAAGAAGAAGAAGAAGAAGAAGAAGAAGAAGAAGAAGAAGAAGAAGAAGAAGAAGAAGAAGAAGAAGAAGTATTTTTAAAAAAGCAGACATTATATATGACACTCCAACTAAGTTTCTGGCTTTACTATCACCCATGTTTAAAGCAAATGAACGTGTATGTAACCTCAGAATTTGGGAACTACACAGCTCTCTACTGGCACAGCATTTTGAAAGCAATTAACTTGTTCTGGGTTTTACTATGCTGTGCCAAAAAAATAGCATTACTCCTCCATGACCTACTTCATCAGGCTGATGGGAATGTTTGCTGAACTCTGTAGAGAGCTTAAAAAATATAAGATGATTGAGAAAACTTATTATTTTGACTGAAAACAGAAATGGGATTTTTAAAAATAGAATGAGTATTTAGTAGTCCAAATAAAGTCAGTGGGTTGCTTCTGATGTTCTCCTTAATATTAATTTGTCCTCCTACTCTCCTGAGATAGCTAAAAATAGGAGAAGCAAAACTCAGGTTTCTTGTTGTTTAAGTTTTGTTTGTTTGTTTTTTAGCCTGCCATACCTGCCTGTAGGTTTTTCAAGCAAATAATTTCAAAGCTAAAGTGTGGTCTTTTATACACTTTTAATTCTTTAAAGCATTAATAAATTCACAATAGAAAATATTTAAGTGTTATAAAAGAAGCTGTTATTGCTGTGATCTCAAACACACACACAAAAGATTCCCATATGTATTTCTAAAGCTCAAAATCTAAAGCTACAAAATTACATAATATTCCCTTATTTAGAAAATCAAACAGATATATATAAAGATGAGTGTCCATTGGAATTTTTTTTTTTTTTTATTTCTCTGATCCTAATATAATAAGGCTATGCAAAAGACCAAACAGGTATTATTAAATATTAATGGTAGCTGATTATAGCAGGGGGGTTGTGCTATTAAGGGTTAAGAAGAAAAATTTGTGTCAGGAAAACTTATGCTCTGAAGAGAGTTGTGTTATTCTGCTAAACAGTGGAGAATAATCAGGCTAACATCCCACTTGGTAGTAAGCCACTTACAGATGTCAGCAAATACATTTATCTTGTTAGGGAAATTGTCCTGAACAACTGTGATCCTGAGATACAGAGAACAATATCCCTGCACTCAGTTGCTCTTGGAAATCCAGGAATCATCTACACACCAGCACATCTAAGTGAAGAGTGAGTAAAGACATATTGGACACACTTCTTGTGTATTTAGTAGTAAAGCTTTATCAGAAAGATACTGAAGGATAAACAACAGCTGCTGGTTTTGGAGTGGAAACTAAAATGCTCTGAAATATGTGGTGCCATTCTGTCCTCCCCCATTGGCACTCAGAAAATAGTCTCTGTCTATCCTTTGATGATTTGTATCAATAGGCATAAAAGCATGTACTATTTATGTATATATAAAGGTTGTGTGGACCAATCTCAATCAAAATGCAAGACCTCAAAAAATGGCACTGAAAATTCATGTCTGTCTGTAGTTACATAATATTCTGGAACTTTTTCTGCCCTTAAAAGCATCTGTTAGAAAAAAATATATATCTAAAACAAGACCTATACTAAGTTCTGTTTCATACATTAAAAAGTCAGAAGGATATAGCAATGAGGAAATAAATATTTAATCAAAACAGAGGATTCTCACACTGAGAAAAAACAAAGGAAATAAAGAACAGTGTTTCCAAACCAATGTGTAGTATAAGTTTAAAAAGAGTAGAGTTCTTTACAAAGTTTTGTACACAAAAAAAAAAAAA
>VXBR01007699.1:733567-793649 GCA_013400215.1 Cisticola juncidis | reverse complement strand
AAAAAAAAAAAAGCAATTCTGCAAATTTTTGTAAATTTCCCATAAAAGACTGACAAAATTCCTTTGATAGTGAAGCATAAGCACCAGAAAACTGCACTGAATTACCCTTTTTTTTAAAGATTTGAACAGCTACTCACTACAATGATCCCAATATTAATATAGAGTCAGGCTGACTTTCTCCCTTGGAAAGATATAACTGAGAGCTAAGAAGTATCTAAACCACCATAACAATGCATAAACCTAATCCAGGTCTTTATGGTATTTAGGCACAATGATCTCAGAGGACCTTACAGTGAAAAAAAAGCTTATCAATGTTTAACAGGCCTCAGTACAATATTTAATATAGGATTAGAGACAAACAGGAACACCCATCACAAGATCCTTAGGGTTTCTGGCCACCAGCAGCTAAATTTGCTTGTAATTGGTGCATATGGAACAAAAAAGAAACATAAATCATGTTTATTCTCCTTCTGTTTGCTTCTGTTGTCTTTAATCAAAAAGCTAATTTTATATAGAAATTATTTCACCCTCCACTAATTTTTCACACTTTTCCCAAGAAGGGTTTTCAGTAAGAGTAAATGGTGGTGGAACAGCTGATCACTTCTTTTTTAGACAAAAAAAAAAAAAAAAAAGAAAAAATAGCTTTGTCATTTTTCAGGCTCAGTTTCAAAGTAGTATTTATTGAAGGCTCTCTTTAACAAGGATATTTCAGTATAACTGCATAGCAGAATGCAATATATTTTACCTTTGACCACTAAAAATAAATTTTCAAAGGATATAAGACTTTTGAAAATACTAACAAAGCTGAATGAAGCTATTTTCTCTGAGATTAAAGTAAAAAAAGAAGGTTGTAAAGCACTTTCTAAATGTTCCATGCTATTTTGTCCTTCTCTTAACTGTGCCAAAACTAGGTTTTATTTTTGCATTTGAAATGCAAAGTTGTGTTTCTTTAATGAACTATAACCAGTCTATGTAGATTTTTCTAAGTGCTTGGTATTTGACACTCTCAAAAGAATACAGTCTCAAAGTAAAAAGAGTCAAAGATGTAAAAAGGTTGAAATTACAGCTGAATTATTTCAAATTAAATTATATCTTCAGGGCAATACGATAATAAATTAAATTTTTGAACACATGAGAGGGGATGGGAGTTCCAGGAAATTTGCTGAATTCTCCTAATGTGCATATCTTTCCTCTTCAGGCTTTATACACTTCTCATTTTTGGCAGGAGGCAAAAATGCTGCTATTGATGTAAAGGACCATTCCACACAGTGTTTTAAACTTGACCCTAAGGAGGGAATGTTACAGATAACTTGAATTAATCCACCTAACTTTTTAGCCTAGTTTTGAAAATTTTATCAACCTGTGATCTTTGGGTGTAATTAGCTGAAACTCCAAGCTTTGGATCAATACTTTAAATTGACATACCTTTGAGATTTGTTAAATCATTATCTTAAAATCCCATAAAAACTGTGAAGTTCTTGGTGAATAATGTATCCAAAGTGACTTAAGTAAGTCATTCTATAACAAGTCCCGTTGATCCTGACAGCATTGCAGGAGGCATGTCTTGGCTGAACTGATCTAGAGGATACCTCAGAAGCAGGAATGTTTCCTCTTCCCTGTTTGAGAAAGAGATGATCCTTCCCAGAAGCTGTGTTAGCTTTAATTTTTGGTAGCAGTATTTTCAAATATTCCATTTTTTAAAACAGAAATTCGGTGGTAAAGGAAAAGCTAAATGTTTATTCTACTACTGCAATAAATATGAGTGAAGGAATGTAGAGAGTACTTATAAGGGCCTATCCTTTTATCTCTTCAAAGATATTGTGAAGGATTACCATTATCAAACTGTAATCTACAGAAAAAAATAGATATTACACATAGAAGTATAAAAGAAGACATTTACAATTAAAATGAATGATATCATTATTATGGTCTTTTCCCCTAAGAATTTGAATAAATCTCCTTCAAATAATTTGATATAATCCTTCATATAAATACACGAGTACAGTCAGGAAGCCCAAGAGAATATATTTTAGTCATTTGAGACTGAGGTTAAAGGGAAGGAGTCAGCCAGAATTAATGTCTTACAGACATCATGTTGTCTCATAAACTTTTGCAATTTTTCTTTTTTCAAACTCACAATCCCATCAGAAATGTAAACATAGGCTCCTTTCTTAAAGTTGAAAAAAATAACGTTTTGGGGTAAAGTTTGTTTGTGACCTACCTATGAACAAGGAAAATTATTGGTAATAATGGCTGTCAATGGGATTCAAGTTTGGCACAAAAATTTGGGAATGCAGGAATACCTTTAGTTTTAACTTTCTAAAAGGAAAAATCAAGAATGAGCACATGGAAGGGCATCCTCTCACATTCACTGCCATTCAAGGGAATCATTATTATTGAACTAGTTCTTGACCTGCTGGAAAGAAATGATGAGGGCTCAGACAAGATGCATGAATTCCTCAGCACTGATATTGCTGGTGGCATGCACAGTTCTTGACTTTCTTCATTACTGCACTTGCATGCTGTGATGGAGATAGAAGGAATAATTAGGAACAACTGCTTTGATTTTCACACTTTTCAGATTTGCAAGATACCTTGTCAAAATATAGAAACATACAAACACAGAAATATAGTATATGCATGCACAAGCACACACATGCAAACAAACACAAAAATAAATCCATCCATAATATGAAATAATGCCAAAACAAAATTCAATTACTACTGTACTGAATGTAGGTTACATTTTCAATGTTCTGTATTTCTTCCACATCAGAAAAAATGGCATTTTACTGAACTCCTTGTGAATACCTAAGAACCTCCATTGATCCAGAAATCACAGCCTGATAAACATTGCTGTACACAGTGTCATGAGAGTAGCTCATTATCTTTTCCTATATGAAGCCAGTACACTGCACTATTTATGTACATCCTTTATAACTGTATAACAAATCTTTCAGTTGACATTGCTGAATGGTATTCCTGAGGTCTCACCCAAAAATAATCCTATCAAACTACTTGGAAACACAATTATTATGCAGGCCCTGCAGGCTTTTTTCATTGCACAGAGTAAGGAAAAGACCAATTTTTAGGAAGAAGGAAGGGAAACAAACTGGAGATAAGAGGAAAAGTGGAATTTTGAAGATTTTGTCTTTTGAAAGTTGCTTTCAAACTTTGCAGAAAAAAATGCTGAGTGACTGCTACTTAATGTACAGGAAAAAGCAAGACTTGTAGGTACAATGTCCACGAAAATAGAGCTACATTGCTACAATAGCCTGTGCTGGTTTTAACTGGTACCTAATTTAATTACAAATTTTTAAAAACTGCAGTTACTCAGAGCAACGATAGTAGTGAAATTTATAAGCTTCTCTCTCCTCTTTTACTTTATTAATTTTCTTCTTAGATCAGGAAGATAACAGCCTACAAGTATTTTTAAGAACTTAAATATACAAAAAGTGATATTAGCAATGATACTACACTGTCTGTACCTCTCTGTCTGCACATTTGGTATGTGCAGAGCCACTGGAGCACTCCAGGGGAACACTTGTAGAGTGATTAATGAAACAGAAACAGTTATCAAATGGAAGAAGGATAATGCCATGGCTGGAAAGCTGATGTGTGCTTGATAAAACTACAAAACCACTGAGGAAAGATGGCTTGTGGCATTTCCTTCTGGCAGGAAGTGGGAAGGAGAGAGGTTCAGAGAAAGGGAAGAAGAAAGAACAGAAAGTGAAAACTCCTCTTTAAACTAAAGGGCCAGACTGACACAAAAATAAAAGGATTCAAGTAGCCAGGAAGACAGAAGTGTGATTTTACGGGGCAGGTGGACAAAACTAAGCTGGACTTCTGCCAGTTGCTGAAGATGTGATATCCCAGAGTTCAAAAGAATTAGACTTGAATACCCTGAAAGTCTTCTTGTCCTGAAGTAGCATGATTATCAGAGTGTCTCCTCTTTTGGATGCCAACAGAAACATAAACATTATCTGGTTAATGGTTGAACTCGATGACCTTTGAGATCTTTTCCAACCTTAATAATTTTGACTCTAGTATTTTAAGATCTATATGCTGATTCAAGTATGTTTGCAGATCTATACTTATATGTGGGGCAGTGGCAATTTCCTAGTATGTTTTGCTGCTGTTAGTGGTTGGATCCTATCTGGGATAATGAATACAAGAAAACAGCAATACATTGTGCACTTGGATAATACATGCCTATGAAATAACAGTGAAAAAAAAAAAAAATCATGTGGACATCAAAGGAGCAGGGCTTATTTGAAGCTTGGTACTAACATATTTTCTGATGTAGTATTAGCAGTATTTACAGATGTACAAACACTTCCTTTTTTGTCTGCCATCCCTTTCCTTTTTATCACCTTATGGTCTAACACATTGTCACCCCTGATGGAGAAATCTTTGCTAATGTTTGGTTTCCAAGGGCACAACATGAACAAGAGTAACAAAAGTCATTCAAGAAGAAAGCAGATGAATTTTAGTCTAGTGCAAGAGCTCTAGCAGGTAGCATAATGGAATCTAATTACTGAAACATCATTGAATTTCTTGAAGAATTGAGCAAAGTAAATACAAAAGCGTTCTGAACTAAAAAATAGAGAGTGACCATTGAGGTCTGAAAAGGAAGACTATCATAAACTATAATAACTTATCTCTTTATCATTTGACAGTGATGTGCCTTTTAAATGACCATCTATTGAAAACTTCAGTACTGAAAACTGAAGTTAGTTTTATTGAAACAAAATCCAACACAAAGAGCACAAACAATATTATTCAAAATTTTCATAGTTTTAGATCAATGTCACGACAGTTTAAACATCATTAGGCTTTTTTATTTAAACAGTACTTTTTTCACTAATAAAGAAGAAAAATTTTCTCAAAAATAGATGAAATGAAAAAGACAACTCCAAAAAGTAATGGAAAAATTTTGATCTGATAGTCAAGATGGCGGGAAGGCTGCTTCTAATATAATGTCTGAATGTAACTTTTTTCATAAGCACTGAATGTCAGTTCTATGACATCCCACAGATTCTCCCTCGGGTAATTGTACTTGTGCCAATATTGTTCAGCACTATAATTAGTGATCCAGATGCTGGGATACACCATACACCCTCAGATTTTACAGATGATGCACAACCTGAAAGAGTGGCTGATGCACCAGATTAGTGTCCTGTTATTCAGGAGGACCTCAAAAGGCTGGAGAAATGTGCCAAAAGTTCTGGAGAGCAGCAATGGTAAAGGCCACGTCCTGCCCATGAGGAGGAAGAGCCCAAACAGCAGTGTGTGCCCCACCTGGAAAGCAGCTGGGCAGGGAATGGCCTGGGTGTCCTGTGGACACAAAGTTGGACACAAGTCTGCAGTCTGCACCCAAGAAGGCTAAAGGCAACCTGGGCTGCATTAGGCAGAAGTGTTCACAGCAGGTCAAGTTTTTATCTACTCTGGCAAGACAAATCTGAAGTGCTGGGTCCAGCACTGGGCTCCCCAGTATTAAAGAGATACAAACAGACTGGAGCGAGTCCAGTGAAGGGGCTCAAGGACTGGAGCATCTGGCATAAGAGGCTGAAAGGACTGTCACTTGTCAGTCTGGAAAAGAGAATGCTCAGAGGGATAACACTCCCTCATGGGGGAGTAAAGAGGACAAACTTTTCTCAGGCAGAGGGCACAAAATGAGACTTAACCTACATAAAATCTTCTTTGAGAGGAGGGAGGTCAAACCCAGAAAGGTTGTCTAGAGAACCTGTGGAGTCTCTGTACTTAGAGATATTAAAAGCCCAGCTGGACACATTCCTGGCTGCCCTGCTCTGCTGACCCTGCTCTGAGTAGAGGCCTGGACCAGGTGATCTCCAGAGGTGCCTTCCTGCCCCAGCCAGTGTGTGAGTTGGTCATTCTGTGTTTTAATGAACAAGTTATAAGGCTCAAACTTCTTTTCCAGAGAGCTAATTGTTTTTCTAGATTGCAATCTTTTCTTCCATGCTTCCCTCTCATTAAACTTGACAGCATGACAGATGTTTTTATACTGCTGATAACAAATTTCTACCTACTTAATGCACACTGCATTGTGCAAGTCTGGATAACCAGCTCTGGTAAACAGCAGCAGCTCCACAGCCACTAAACTCTTTATGCCTTCAGTCATAAAAATGAATTCTGATGACTTATTGTCTAGAGGGACACAAAGTAGAACTTTTCAACCATCTTTTCTTTATGCCTGGCAGTGTGTGTGCACATAGTAGAGGGAGTGCTCCAGTTGGCTGTTAGGGAGATTTATATGAGCATGACTTGGATGTTTCTCAACAGATTTAGTTGCCAGTGTAATATGAGTGCCCAATGAGTTACTGTCCCTCTAATGAGTCATAAGAAAAAAANCTTCCCCCGAAACAGATTAAAAAAAAAAAAAAAAAAAAAAAAAAAAAAAAAAAAAAAAAAAAAAGCTTAGGAAGAAGATCCATCGTTTCAGAATTTTTTTTGAATACCTAGAAAATTAAAAAAAAACCTCCCATAGATGCAGAGTTAGGTTACATATGTGTATGTGTGTGTGTGTAAAATGTATCAAATTTATGGCAAAATCCTGGAAGTGAAAGTTGAGTGCCTGGGAATTTGAGTACCGCAGCAGGTTGAAAACTTGGGAGAGGTTTTTAATGTAACATCATATTCTTGTTTTTTTGTTTTTGTTTTTGTTTTTGTTTTTGTTTTAATAGTTATTAACTTTTATTATTATTTCCATCTGAATAGTGTAGAATCAAGATGCAGTTTATTCAGGATTTTATTCAGGATTCAGGACTAGGTTGTTTTGTGTCGATGTGACTGATACTGGCACATAGCCTTGAGAGAAGGGCTGTTATTTCCAGAAGAACAGAACTCAGCTTGGTCTGACTAGAAATTTTGTGCTAGCTTGGACAAGGGCAAGGTAAGTTTCTCATGTGGACATAGTCCAAGTCTCAGATCAATGTAAATTATCTTGTGCATGCACCTGTTTAAATAAAATCACCTTGTCCAACATTTGGAAACAGCTGTTGCAAGTGAGCAAGTGAGGTTTGGATGCCTGTCTTCTGCAACAAGCTCTAAAAATTGAGAAAGGAAAAGGACAACCTCAACTGTGTATGAGGCAAACATAGAGACAAGTTGTGAGAAATCCAGGTTAGTCAGGACAAGATGATTCCAACTAGTAGGAAGCTGTTCATAAGTTTACCTGATTGAAGAACTGCTCACAGCTTGTCAGAACTTCAGAGCTCTGTAACAGAATTGAAATGAATATGTAGCAGCTTTCATTACACAGAAGCAAAAAATAATTGACAACGACCACCTGCTGAGAGAACATCAGCACTAATGTAATGAACTCCAATTTGCAGAGGACAGAAAGTGCTTTGTCACAGTGATGCACAGATACTACTGAACACTGGATTCCTGAAAGGGCCATGAAGAGCTGCAGTTCTTGGAAAGAGCACCAAAGGAAAATCACGTTTTGTGATAGTTTCACAGAGTTAACCACTCTGGCAGTCTAGGGACTGTGTGCCTCCCTATATGCCTAAATATGCCATTGTGAATATCCATATATGCAAATCCTATGTATGTTATGCATACACATATGAGTGTGTATACGTATTTGTTCATATGCATACGCCTACATACATGTGCATATACAAACACACATTTGTATATCCACACACACAATTATGTAATTGCAGTATATTTTCATCCAAGATGGCAAACTGGAAAGCACAGTGATTGATCATCAAGAACCATAAGAGAAGAGCTCATAGTTCCTAGAAAATCCTTGAAAAAGAACTAAAATATGTACAAAAATACAAGTGTACAGATGAGTACAATTATGTGAAGCTTTTCAAAGTCTCCAAGCACATATAGAGTCAGAGTAACAACTATAAAAAGAGAAAAAGAGCATCAGTGTTTGAAAATTTGGTATACTCTGATAAAAGAAGGAAGAATCAGAAGGAGGAGTGCATTCTGCATAGCTTCCCAGAACTATCATGCAAATGTAGAATTAACAAATCTACAAATCAGTCTGTTGAAGATACTGAGAGAAATGAATCCAGGGCATAAAAAGTCAATAAAGTTGTTTAAAAGTATAATTTCTTACACTAATGGCAGTCACAGAGAGAAGGTATTTCAGTATTTATCTACACAGGCCCATGAGCTGATTTTTTTTAGAAATTTAGTTGATGCTGAGAAATAAATATATGTCATAGGAGCACTGCCTTCAAAGCAAACAAGGATTTGACCTGCTAATGCTGAAAATGTCTCACTGGGGATGAAACTGAAGAGTTGCATTTGCTAGAAGGTCAGAAATTTTAGAAAATAATGAATTACAGTTTGTGTCTTTAACAGCATGCTGTCATGAAAAAACATTCCTGCCCTTCTGACTAGACTCTGATGCAACAGTTGCTAAGAGCCATCACTGCTCTGGTGAGCAGTTCTGAAAAAGATTAAGATTGAAGAAGCATGAAAAACTTAATTTTTATTTCCTTACCCACCACTGTTTTTCTTCTTTACCTAATGCTTGTTTTTAACTCAAGCTGTGCTGCTTATGCTGCTTTATGCAGTGAAAAACCCCACATCAGGGACCCCTTTTTTACAGAAATACCATACACACACACATGTTCTGTCCTTAAACACATGCAGGTGAAAGCAAAATTTGCTTGTATGTCTTCACTGTCAAGGAGTTTATACAGTATTTTATATTCTGTGCACACTGCTGGTTAAAAAGACTTGAGTAAGTCTGATGGTTAGGACACCTTTTGGTGCAAGACAGTGAGCATTTCTTGAAGTTGAATATGCTGTTTTCTGTGTGCTCAGTAAAACAAAACAAAGTTCTGTGATTTATATCTTCAGGGGAGCCACAGAAAACTGAAAAGCAGAAAACAGAAATAAAGCTAGGATGTTATATAAGAGTGCACAATTAAGATAATAATTAACACAGTGAGTGCACAGAGTTTTATAACAGAAAACAAATCACAGAATTATATGAGCACTGATGTTAAGTGCCAGCATGATCAAGAAAGAGTCACTTTATTTACTGGAAACTTGTACTGCCTTTCACAAGGATACCTAAATCTATATGGCAATGATATTTGGAAATGGTATTGATTCAAATCACCCTATTATTTAATATATAGGATAATTTTCAAAATTTTAAATCAGTCAAATGACAATTAGAGGAAAATCCATGTAAAAATAACTTGATATTTCTGTAAGTCCACACTGGATAAAAAAGGGGTCAATAGTCTCAGAAGTTCAGTGCAGAACTGGACTGCTCCAACCTCCCCTTATATGTCTTCTAAATTATTTTCAACTTTCATAATGATAAAAAACTTCAAAGTTAATCTACAAGAGGCATAAAGATACTTTTTGGAGTGAAGGAACAGTACATTTTGAAATATATATGGTACAATAAACATCTAAATAATTGCATTAAACAGGAAAAAAAAAACTTTGTCAGGTACATGTTATCTGAATTATTTTCAATTGAAACAGAAGATATTCAGGTTTGGAAGTTATGAGTCATATTTGTTTCTAGAGTAAGAGAAAATTAATTGATAGAGTGAATCCATTTGGAAAATAATAAAAATAAATTATCCTTAAAAATATAACACTAAGTTTCTATGCTGTTTTGAATGTAGACATGTTGCCATTTAATGCTGACTGTATTCTGCATGGTACTCCCTTAACCATTGGTCATACTGTTATGAAATTCCATGGTATCCATGTGAACCACCTTTTCCTCCTGCAAAATTTTCAGTTTCTGTTTGAAATCTTCTGATTATGTAGGGAAAAAAATAATTTAAAAAATCTTCCCTCATCTCCTGTAACTGACACAAATTCCATGGAAAATAGAGTATTCTCTTCATATGGCTTAAATTACAAACTAGAGTCTTTTTGAAAAATGTGTGCTAGCCAATTCACAAGTCGTTCTCTAGTCAGACAAAATTTAAAGTATTCCCTAAAGGAGTATCTTGTTAAATGGCTTCTTGACAGTCACATGAAATGACCTAATGTTTTAACTCTGTAAGAGAATGAAAACTATAAAACAATTTTAAAAGTCAACAAATGACTCAAGAACACTTCAAACACTCTGCATCTTATCCAAAATACAGGCCCTAAAACATGCAAGCTATCAAGACATATTTGATTTTTCTGGTGAGTCAATGTCTCTTTTTGTGAAGCAGCTTAACTAAGGGACAGTCGAGGATTTTTAACTGAGAAAACTGCTTAGGATTAGGATGATCACAGGTCTCAGATCTTTAATCAGATGATCACTTAGTGTGATTAGTGGTTTTAGTCTATCACATCACCTCTGTGAGTTTGAAAGATATCATTGTTCCCATTTTCAGTTGTCAAGAAGTTGTCAAGAAGCCAAATGATTTACTGAACATAGAATAGAGATTTACTCACTATGGAGCAGGAAATTGAGCCATCCCAATTTTGATTTGGTTGTTAGAAGTACTTTGTTGACAAAGAACAGTTATTATTTTCATTTATCAGGACAGCATTTATAAATTTAAGAAATGGTAACAGCAATCCGCAATTCCAGTCTGCAGTTGTCTTTTTCATTCCACAGAGACAAGAAAAATATTTATAAAAATAATTTAAATTGCTTATCTCAATAAAAACTTTTCTCAATAAAAACTTATCTTAATAAAGCTTTTTGAAAAATTAAAGAAATTATAACCTTCCATTCCAGGAAAAAATATCATTAATACATATACAATTTGAATCAAGGTTATAAAATCCATTATTCTATATTTCATACCAGCACATGTATTTACAAAGGCAGTCAATTGGCTTTTTTGACATGCACTACTATGTGTTTTCAGATGGAATTATGTACTATGGACAGGAAATTCTGCACTTGTGTGGATCTTCTGTGCTCTTACAGGACCTGCTGTGCTGTGATCAGCTCAGCCCTCTGTCTCTGGCATGGGCCAGGGTCACATACATCAGAGAGAGATGCAAGGTACTCGTGTGGAAAATGATGGAGGAACCTGACTCCTTAAAATGTAGCTTTGTGCCCTTGTCAGCTAAAGATTGCCTTGTGCCCTGAAGAGAGATGGAAATTATCTAAAGGATGAAGGATTGAAGGCTCTTGTTTCAAGCTGTAAAGTCTGATAAATACAAAAAGAAATACACTCTCCAAATGGGTTGTTGCAAACGTGTCTGCTACAGCACTCTCCAAAACACACTGTCTTCAACAGCACCAGAAAGAAAATACTAGATTAGATGGACTGCCAGACTGGTCATATCTGCTTTCTATTTCCTTTACAATAAGGAGAATTTCTTACTATCCTTCAATGATTCTGCTATATAGTTTTATACCTATAAGGGTATCCAATGGAGGATATGGAGGATAACATTTGGATGAAGATTAACATTTTGTAGATAACTGTTTCCTAGGAAGGGGTATAAGATATATTATGTTCTGTAGTAAAAATCTGTCAATATCATAGTTAAAACACTGAATTATATTTACATATCCCAACCTCAACTGAACATTTTTTTTTCTATTAAATGAACAGAGTGTTGGAAAGAGTGTCAAAAGGTGAAGAAGAAGAAGAAGAAGATGATGATAGTACTTGGTAGCATAATGGATAAACCAGTACTGAACACATTGAAATTGTGCGCCCTGAAGAAAGCAATCCTAATTTTTTTCATGGAAACAGAAGTGAAAAGAAGTTACCACTTGTAGTAAATACAAGTTGTTAACCTTACTGCTGAGTCAAAGATTTGCAATTCTAATGAAGTTCTATGAAAGCATCATCTAAAGGGGAAAGAGTAAAAAGGTTGAAGAGTGAAAAATAAAACCACAACATATAAAAATGATAAGGAAAGGAAGAGCGTATACAATACTTACAATCCTCAAATCCCGAAAAAATAATAAGATTTGAAAAGAAGAGAAGAAGGGCAGAAAGAATTCCCAAAGATAAACAAAGACTTCTGAACAAGATCTGACCTTTAAACCCCAGGCATGCAACAGAAGTCTGTGAAATCATGGATGCCAAGAAGAAGGTGAATAAGGAATGAGTGTTTAGTTTCTTGTCATAAAACAAAAATGGAATCAAAGGACTGAAATCATCAGACTAGAATTTCAAAACAGGAAATATGCTATCACTTTGCTCTTAGTTGAACTCTGTGCATGCAGGTGAATGATTGCCTCAGCTTGTATAGGCTCAAAGCACTTCTCCCAATTTATGGGAGAAAAAAACTTTAAGGAGCGAGTCAAAATGGTAATAGCTGACTAAGGGAGCATAAGAGTACACCTAAAAGATATAATAATATGGTTGCCCCTTGCTTCTTCTCTGTTTGCCACAGACTGGGATCAAAACTGAGGTACTGAAATAGATGTAACTGTTTTCTGACTTGGTACTGCCAATTTCATGCAACGCAATAGTAAATTCAAACTGTTACAGTGTCTTCCCAATCTCTCCACAGTTGCTTTCTGTATCGTGTCATCTATTATTATAGCATCATCCTTGCTATATTTATTTATATTAAGGGACTGTATTTAATCCCACCTTTCCATTTTCAAATGCTCAAATTTTATACAGTTAGTACTATTTAATATAGTTAGTACTTTTCTGCTCGGCTCATGGCACATTAGGAACTACAAGGTAACTCCATGATAGTGGGTGGTGTGGTTCTAGAATCAATTTCTGAACTTGTATCCTTATTATTTGTATTGTATTGTATCCTTATTATATTGTATCCTTATTATATTTGTATCCTTATTATATTTTCTACCGAATTCCAAGTTCAGGAAACCAACTGAGAAAAACCAAAAAACTTTAGTCATAAGAAAGTTTTGGATTCAGCTGCAAAATTTGACACTGATTTGAGGCAAAGCATTTTCCCTTCTGGCAAAATATTTCTGCTCCAAAATAACAACCATGAATGTCTTCCAGCTTCCTGCAACAGATTTTGTCCTAAATTCTGACAAGACATGCGACAGAGCTGATTTATGACTTTCCTTTTTTATTATATAGTCATGTCTGTGATTGATATTCTAGGCCAATATTTAAAAGTATACACACTTTTAAATGTTTCTTAGTGTTTTAATATAATGAGTAAATAGAATGAAAGATAATATGTTTATTCTGATGACTGGACTTCAAGACAAACAAAAAGTTTATCGTGAACTTTCCCCTTTCAGGTAGGAGCCCCCAGCTTTTAAATTGTTCTCTTGGAATAAGAGCCCATTTTTTAATAGAAAAAGCACATATCTATAATCAGATTATTCAAATGTCTCATTTTCCTTGTTGTTTCTCTGGTTTATGTTTTTAAATGACTTTAGAACTTATAAAAGTTGTCAGACGCATTGCTCTGGAGGTAGTGTTTGAAAGTACAACTTCAACGTGCTCTTATCCTATTTATGGTATCCAAGACATACTGTTCCTTACTGTCTTAACACTTTGAAAAAGCAGCAATACCTATTTAAAAAGCCATCAAGGCAAACTTTTCATTATAGGCAGTGAAACTGTGATCTTTAGAGAATCTCTAGAGAACCCCACATATGCAGGGTAATGCTGCTTGTTTCATTTACATAAAAATAGAAATAGTTGTGTCTTAGTCACTGCTAAATGATAATGATGCCTGGCAATCTGGATTCACTTAAAGTTTTATGGAAACAAACCCCTTGGCATTCTCAAGACACCATTCTTAAACATATTGCAGCACAACTTCGATTAGGTGAGCAAAACACACACTTATGGATAAGTGGCAAATTATACATAAAAGGACATTTTCAAATAAGACTTTAATTTTGATCCAAACAAAAATATGGAAAATTATGATGAATAAAATGAATTAAAGGTAAGACCATTACTTGAATTCCATTTTGTTCATACTGGAATGTAATAAGACATAAGTAACATAACTTTGTTTTTCAAAATTTGTAGTTTAAACTTAATTGTACATTTTCTACATTAAACTAAACAAAATTCCATTCCAATAATTCAGTAATGTAATATGCTTATTATATGCACAGACGACCAGTCTGAGATCAGCTCTATCCCATCACCCCCATCAGGAACATCCAACTCTTGGAATAAACTCAGGTGGATCTTAAAAACGCAGCCAAGCAGAGTCTGAAATTTAGTGTAAGAATTCCTCTTACTCTCCTCTTTCCATGTCTTCCAATTACATCCTCAGAGTTAACTCGTCCTCATCACTAATATCAATTAATTCCAATCAAAAGCCTATTAAATTCTTATCCTTAATTCAGCAGCAGGAGTGGACCAGTGATGACCATGTCCCTCCAAATGTCCCTCCAGTCCCAGCCTAGCCCCAGAAAGACACTCTGCATCCCCAGGCCAACTGTTTGTGGGTGAGCACACGCAGAAGAAGGGTTTCTGTGACATTTCTCACATGTTCTGCTTGCCACTCCTTGCCTTGATTTTGCCCTTGAATGTACTTCTTCCTTGCAACCATTTTCTGTGGCACAGCAGAAATGGTTTTATTTGGGATTTTTTTCCCAATCTTAATGGAACTGGAAGCACGAAACTGGGTAAAACTATAAAAATTTACTTCCCCTGTTCTTACATAAAATATGCAAGAACATATGAAGAGTCCACAGCAGGACTGTTTTTCCCTGTAGATATATACATGAAGCATTGCCAAAGGCGAACAACAAACAAAAGTACAAAACAAATAGCAAGGAAAGAAGACACCCAGAACCATCCTAAAGCAGTTTGTTTTTCAACATGGTTATATTTATAGAAGGGTTCCTTAACTGCTGTTTTGTTTTGATTACTTTCAAAAATAAAATGGAGAAGTCCATCTGCTTTGTTACCTGGATTTTGATTCAGCTAAAGATCATTTTCCAAGGAAATTCACATTTTATCCTCAGTAAAGTTTGAATGACATGTTTTCGTCATCCCTGACAATCCAACATGACATCTAAGTGCCTTCTGCAGCAAAAGAAATGACTGTTGACTCTTTGCCAGGTGTCCTGTAGCTTTCCAGTTCTGTTTACCAGCTCCAGCTCAGCACTGAGCTGGTCAAGCTGCATGTCATAAACGGGTCTGCAGAAACTCCTTCCAAATAAATTGAGTTCTTTTTCTTTAAGAAATATCAGTCACAGACTGGTGGATATGGTCTCATAAAAAGACATCCTAGACTAGATGTCATGGTCAGTCACCATGGATTTTGAGTTGGTTTATGCTGGATAGCTGAAAGTGCTTAAAGCAACACAGTAGAGAGAAAAACAAAACAACAACATTTATTTTCTAGCTCTAAAGATTTCTTTTTAAATGGTTGTTTGTTGCTTTGCCAATTCAGAGGCTTTACATTTCAATGGAATACAGAAGAAAAGGTAAGCATTTCAGCAGTGCTAGGTTTGATAATAACAGAACTCAGCTTCCCTAACATAATTTTGCAAGTTTTTTTATAGTTGAAAAGCTGACTTATCTCTCAGAAGTAAATAGCTTATATTTGAAGCTGTTAATAAAGCAGCTCTTCTGTTCTGCAGTAACTTATACCAACAGCATTTCCAATATCACAGCACAGCTGTCTCACAAGGCAACTCCCAGAAACCAACTGATAATACCCTAACATAGAGAATGAGTATGTTCAAAAAACCATGTAAGGGGTTTTACAATGCTAAAGTGAGAAGGTAAAGGGTTATGAAAATGTAATCTCTTCCTCTTCTGCTATTTATACAGACTATAGCATATATACCTTAATATTAACTGTTATATTCTATACCCCTCATGATTTACATAAATGAATACATAAAGTTACATCAATAACATTATCATATAACATAATAAACATCATTGCATAACAAATTTTATCTTACATTTCTCTTTACTCATCTTTAAGTTTGCTGGGCAGTTGAGGACATCAGCATTCCCAGGACAGTACTACAAGCTTTCACTCCAGAAGCCTTGATCAGCACAAAATCAGCTGCCACAATGACAATTGAGTGTTGCTTGACAGACTGAATTTTTTTGTTCAATCACTTGCACAGCACAGAGTGGCAAAAGATTTTATGATTGCAAG
This sequence comes from Cisticola juncidis, assembly GCA_013400215.1. Classification (NCBI taxonomy): domain Eukaryota; kingdom Metazoa; phylum Chordata; class Aves; order Passeriformes; family Cisticolidae; genus Cisticola; species Cisticola juncidis. Next base: position 777,635 of record VXBR01007699.1, on the reverse strand, counting down.
TCCTATTTCAAGTACTGACACAAACCCAGAATGTGTTTTTCATCATCACAAAGCTAACAGCAGGAGAAAAGGCACTATTAAGCAGAGAAATGTGCTGATTAAATGTGAAGGTTAGGTTAGAGCCATCTCAGTTCTCTCAGTGCAGCAATTTCCAGCACAAGGATTTCTGATATTTAATACTTGTAAGCATTTGCTGTTAAGTGTCTAATGAAAGTCACTGATTAGCGTGTCATGATTAGATTAGACACCATTTCTTTGATTTCTCACTTCTAACATAATTTCAGCATCTAGATTACAATGTCCCTTTCTAAAATTTAACTTCTGGCTCAGAATGAAAATCATAGTGAAGGCATTTGTATCTAATGTCTGTATGAAACTAATTGGTAGCCTGCCATTCTGTAATTCAGCCCTTTGAACCTCAATAGGTTTAACCTCATTTATTATTATTATTAATAAAAATAATAACAACAATAATATAATTATTAGCAGAAAGTGAAAGAATATGTGCACAAAGGTTGGTACCTTAGCATGAACAAAGAAGAAGCTGCAGGTGATGGTGTGTTTTAGAAACATCTTGGAAGCTTACTCAAAAACTCTCAAAAATGTAACAAAGAAGAGACAATCACTTAAGCGTGCACTTAGAGTAAATGACTTCTGGGAAATCAATATGAGCAACTCATGTCAAAGATTTATAATCCTGATTTTCATAACCTGCATTTTTTTTTCCATTTGAAACAAACACTCAAAGAGCAGGAGAGAATTTCCATGTTGGAAAGTGGTCACTATTTTTTGCACTCCGGTCTATGCGGTATTGCTTAATTTAAAACCTTCAACAAGCAGAAATCTGCAAATAAAAATCCTAACTCCTATTCCCTCATCACACAACAAACAATCCATGGTTTATCCTTCAGATGAAGCACCCTCATCTCTGCCAGGCTGGGGCCAGGCATTGCTGCTGGGATACAGGAGACACAGTGGGCTCCACTCTCCAGTCCCAGGACAGATCCTACACAGGATAAAGTTAATTACAACCTCATGATAATGAGATAATAACTAATGAGAAAAGTGGATTACTTGGCCTTCTGGAAGGCACTTCAGGATTATGAATATTGTTAAAAAGATCCTGTGGAAGCAGAAGCAAGTTCTAGGCTGCTAACAGACTGGTTTATTTTAAGAAATGTTGCATTGATTTGCATACATTAATAAATAATTAGAATTTTATGAACCATCTTAAGAGACAGATAAACAATTTTTTACAAATATTCTAAAAAATAGGTAAATTATCCCCAAAATAACAGTCATATCTGAAAATACCTTCCTCCCAATACTGATGTTTTCATCCTAACTGAGCTAAGCATTGCCATATCTATTCATGTTGATTAATTTTAACTATATTAAATCAAACACAAATAATCCAACCTTTGAAGGAGAGATTGGTGAAATTCTAATGATGCTAAAATATATTAACATTTCTGTATTTCTTTCTTTATTTTAATACAGAAAATTTCTCTAGCAATTAAGAAATACTGTAGCATGGCAAGCTATCATTCCAGAAGATAACTTTTTTTGGCATTTCATATTTCAAAGAACATATTAATAATAATAGACATAATAGACCACATTTTATTTCAGAGCTATTTATTAAAAATACTTTACTTTATTCTTGGGTTTAAAAACTTTGTTTTGGGAAATGTTATTTCTTTTCATGATCAAGTGCTTCATTCTGTTTTAATGGTAATAAAGCAGTTATAGACAAATCTGATAGAATTAGCATCACAATATTTTGATGTAAAATAGCCAGGCATTTATTTGCCACTAATTTACTACTGTAAAGGGAAGTCATAACTTTTTTTTTTCCTATCACGTTTTCCTTTGTGGCTTTTTGCAAGAATGTCTTTGTGTATTCTGAAAGTTGAAAAAGACTTTTTTACTTCATTAGCTCTTCATATTTTTATCACTCTGGCAGAGACAGGAAATTAATTGACCTCAGAAAATCTTAAATCTTCTTTCTAGGACTTTTGAGATGTTACACTCAGTATATGGTTCAGGTATGTCCAGGACTCTACTCAGTGAACCAAATCCCTTCCCAGACAAACAGAAAATATTTCATCTTCTAACATTCATTGTGAGGATCTTTAAGTCCATGCACAAATGGAGCACAAAAGATGTTCTGCCTACTGTCAAAATATATAATTTGTAGAAAAGAAGCAACAACAAGGAATACAACAAAAATTCTACATGTTTCATCTGTACATGACAGTAAATCTGTCATGATGCTGGAGATGCCAGCGAAGCTCTGCATGAAACACAAACCAAATAAAATATCCATGGAAAGCAGCCACTAGTGCATTGCCCATTTTGCACAAGAACATTTGGGGCTGAGGAAAGTGCCAGAAACTCCCTCCCTCATCTTGACCACTTTACTGCCAATACAGTCAAATTGTGAAGGCAAAAGTGTCACAGTCCTGTGAGGGACTTCAACTTGCAGGTGGGGCAAGAAAGCAAGGAAGCAAGAGAGGATATAAGATTCCATTTCTGCTGTCTTGATTTTCAAGTTTTAGAGTTTGGATACATTAATGTTTTCCTTCTTGGTGCATGCTTTTCTTTAGGGCTCCCCAGAGTCTAACTAGGTACTCCCAAGACACAGCATCTCTGCCTGATGCAATCCTGCAGGAGTCATAACATGGATACAAATAGTCAGATTTGTAGTTTAGAGTTCTGGCATTGTTCAGTATCATAATCATTAATGCATTGTCCTAAAAATGCATTGTATTTTATTTCAGGATCCCATTTTTAAAAGTTATACATCAATATCCCAGCAACCACACTGTCCACAAGTTAAAAACACCTAATATTTGTAAGAGTTACTGATATCACACTGTTTCTTGTATGAGAGCTCTGCAGTTTTAAAAGGAAGGAAAAGAAAGAAAAAAGACTGACCAGCAAAATAAACAAAAAAGAGATGCTTCTTTCATCCACTAAATTTCCTACCTTTCAACACTTATTTACATATTCTTTCCCTCTCTCCTTTTATTCACTATGCCCCTTGAATTGTACAATAACTGACTTCTCTATTGCCCCATCACTGTCTGTAATGAAATGTGTAATCATGCCCCAGGTTAACCATTTCTATGCTGAAGTCAGCACATAATAGCTCTAAAAGTGGAGAACCTGAGATGACAAGTCAAGACCTAATCAGGTATTATCTTGCTGATGCTTCCATTTCTTTGAACAAAACTCTCCTGTGCTTGGCCAAGTGATTGTTTACTTTTATATTTCCATGTCTGTCTGATGGTGTATTTTAGAACATAATGCACTATAAAAAATTGTGAGAATTTGAGGATTGTGATTACTGCATCTTTCTCTAGGTATTATGGAAATTATAATTATATCTTAACATAAGGTATGCAGCCTGGGGTCTCTTTTTTTTTTTTTTTTTCTCAAGTATTATTTTAGCAGCTGTCAATAATACTGGAAAGTAAAATGTGAAATCTGGAGAGTATAATGTGATTCTTTTCTACTTTGCACACCATGAATAGCAGTGCTTAACAACTCCACCACAGAATTTCATCTACACTGTATTTCACATCAATATATATTGTCAGATCAAGTTTAATAATACAGGCAATGTCTCCTGAGCACAGGAAGGAACAGATCTGCAAATCAGGCATTATTCTGAAGGCACTCTACACTCAGGAAATTCTCCTAATCTTTAGTCTTGCCTTCATATGAGCCACACTTTCCTCTCATGCCATCCCATGCTATATTATTGCTATATTATTCATGATTTCTAAAATACTGTCCTTCTGCATAGTTGGTTTTTTCAGGGGAAATAAAACCACTTCCTTAATAGAACTACAATCTAACAACTTTCCTGATTGAGATAGGAACAATTTTTTACCCTACTTATGCACTATAGAGATTTTTCAAATACCTACAGATCTAGACGACAGACCTCTATCAAATTTTTTATCATGTGGGTTTCAGTACTTTTTTACTTCAAATATAATAACCCTACAAGTGAATCCTGTGCTTTAGTAGAAAAAATGTCATCCATGTACTTTGGATAACAAATCATAGCAGCTTACCCTTCTGACAGGTAGATAGAAAGCCAGTAGGTTTAACAATGCATTGATTAAAGTGTCCTTCTGATGGAAAACTTCTAATGTGTCACAAAAACACATCAAGTTTTTGCATACCTAGACATCTCAGAGAAAGCTCAGTTTCTATCACAGCATCGGGTTTTTTTTTGCAGAAGTGGATGCTGAAAAGATCCAGTGATTAAAATGATCAGTAAATAACACTCATTCCTCCTAAACCTCAATTTCCTGTCATTCAGTGATGGGAGAACAGATGCATTTTATTTAAGAGATAATGCACAGACAATTAAAAAACCAACAAAAACCAGAAACACCCCAAAACCCCCAAACAAACAAACAAACAACAACCCCCTACTTTTTTGAATATTATTTATATTCGTAAAACCATCAAGGAAATGAAGTCTTATTATTTTACATCACATTTAAATGTGATAAACTGAAATGAGAAATTTCAACCACATTTAAGTTCAAATTTTTTTCTCCGAGGATAATTCAGCAATGATTCAGGTCATCCAGAGGGGTTCTGGAATATTCACTCTTGGAGGTTTTTCAAGACCTGACACTACACAGCCCTAAGTGACCTGACTTCAATTCAGTGTTGTCTGGAGATCCTGGCTGGGAAAAGTTTGTGTTAGAAACTTCTGTGGTCTCCCTCTCCTGAGTGATCCTGAGACTTGTCAGTGCAGCAAATTATTCAGATCATGATTCAGATCATTATTTGGAAATCAGTCCATGGTTGAGCTGCTGTGTTTGGATTGCATGAAAGCTTTCCTCCACCTGTAAAGTCAGTATGATTTTAGAGATGTGAATTCTCTAGACCAGATAGTTATATGCAGATGACTTTCTAACTCATAAAATTGATACACATGTTTTTAAAGATCTCAAAAAAAAAGCACACTTCAAAATAGAAAGCAAATAGAAGTGCATTAGGTGCTCATTTAGTGCGCTGGTCTTTGTAATGATTTAAAATAATCTGGAAAGATTTCTGAGATCTGAAGGTCATATTTTTGCATAGACTTAGATGACTACAACATAGTTAGATACTGGGCTGTTTTCCAAAGTGCCCAGTTACTAAGCTTTAATGAGAATTATTCGCTCACCCTATTTCACTTTATCTGAAAAATGCAGCTATCCACTTACCTGACTTTTAGTGAATGTATATGCATTCCAAATTAGCCTTAAATTGACTAGTCTTTGAATTAAAGGCTTAATTTTTTTTCATTACTCAGTCTAAAATCCTTTTCAGAATATATATATTTTTTAAATCTCCTGTTGTAAAATGCAGCCTTCCTTCTGTCTTGCATTCACTGTTAAATATAAGTGATCAAAATTACTATTACTTTTGAAAGAAATTAGTAATTATCTCGGCCTTTTAAATTAAGTTTACCTGAAACACAGGTGACCAAAGATCAGTATTTACCTGCATTTTATTGTCCTACATTAAGCAGAATATGGCCCTATGACACAGCCACAGAATATATCTTGTTATCAGAGACACAAGGCTCAATCTGACAGAGGGGGTGCAGATGCTCACACACAGATCAGGCATGTTTGGTGCTGTTCCAGTTTGTTGAGGTCTTTGGCAGGCATGGATTGTAGAAGGAGTATTTCACCTTCTAGGCAGGCAATTGGAGACCAGAAAAAGCACTATGGAAGTTCTAATATAATGATAAATGTTTACATTACAGAAATGCTCTCTAGTAACCCTTATGCAAGATTAACTCACTAAATAGTGCAATGTTAGTTGACAGACTTTGTCTGTGGATTCACAACTCTTTTATTTAAATTATAGTAAAAAAAGACTTAACCTTTTATACCATCTATGTACATTCACTACAAAACAAGTATCTTAATAAAATATTGATCATTCTTGATGTATCATCTTTTACATGTTAAATGCAAATTAAATAATTACACTCTAGAAAGACGTTATTCAGTGACTTTTTAACTGTTGCTAGATATTCTATATACTGTTCTCCCTCACAGGCATCTTTTGTTACTCTGGTGAGTTTGTAAGGGATTGATTAGACATGGTCTCTTAGAGATGACATTTATTTTAAAATTCCTATAGTTACACAAAACTACATTACTGTCCACAATTGCTCCAAGGACCTGTTATATTTAATTCTGTCAGTCATACCAGCAGATTTTGTTCTTTGCCCAACATTTTGTCCTCAAAAACTTAACCACAAATGCAACCACCACGGGTGCACCCAGATTATAACACATCGAATTCCATCTTTCTGAGGTGGCAGGTGCAGCAAAGCCCTCTCTCATTAGTTACTCCTTCCATTCTTTATGGGCTTGCAGGGCATGAACTGGCAGCCTCCCATATGAGTTTGATGTCCCATAATTACGTGGGTCCAGCCCACAGAACAGAACATCCCATGAAATGTTACCTCCTTCCTGTAAAGCACACAGAGGCACTGGGTGAGGTTCATCTCCCCTGTAAGAAAATCATCCAGGTCTGACCTTTATAAAGAGCTGGAGAAAAACAGGCAGGGACTCTGGGGTCCTTTTTGCTTTATTTCCCTACCTTCAACTCTTGACACCACTGGGCTATACTACAGATTTCTCACTTTCCTTTCATTCAAACAATGACTGCTAAAAAAAATTCCAGCCAGTTGCATGCAGGGTCCACACTCTTCACACACTCATTATTGAGGTGTGTATCTTTCTTTGATATTCATGTTTACAGACAATGACAGATCCATGGCAGAATGGATCATGTTAAGTCAACAATGTCTGCTAAAGTTATTATTTGTGCTTTTTCAACTCAGAGTTGTCTTCCCAAATCAATTAATATCGATGATCTTATTTACAACAAATCTATCACATCTTCATTTATTATTCCACATGCTACAGTTCTCTACAAAACCTAGCTAAACAATTAATGACAATAATGGGCATTTTTCAAAGTCCCTTTTGTGTTTCTTGTTCCACGGTCCACAAACAATTAATAAAGTTGTTTAGGGAAAGTAGACTACTTCGGTATCCAGTGAAGAATACAACTGAATAAAATTACAAGGTTTAATAAATATAATGTAACTATGCCCATCCAAATATGAAATGATATAACCCCAACAACTGAAGAAGATACTGCTTAAGCATATGTTTAATGATTTATATTGAGGTTTGGAAACGCTTTAGTTTTTTTAAAGGAAATATAATTTATTTTAATTATGTGATTTACCTGATTTTGCTGGTGGTGTTTATAAGTCATAGTGGCTTTTTCCCCTACCAAATTAACATGCTCTTTTTTTCTAAATGATGATTTTCTCATTAGAGTCTGCATTGGGGGAATATTGATTTTTCTTTTTAGTGATGTCTTTTTGTATTGTATTTTAATTGATTTCACTTTCCTTTAAATAAATAAACTGCAATCATTTTACATTTAATCTCTATGTAAATCTATATTATTTGACATCTTGCTTAGATGTCAAAAACTTTATTTATGTTATCAATGAGGTGTGACCTTTAGTTCTTTGGGCTGGAGAAACTGCATTTCCCTGCAAATTTTTATAAGTTTCTAAGTATTTCTATAAAGAAAGTGGCTTTGAAAAATATTAACCCATTAATGTTAAAGTTCAGTGCTCAAAAGGATAAGGTCAATTTTTTCCAGTGATCAGCTTATCTGATAAAAGTACTAATTATTATTTGCTCAAATGTGACAAATGCCTTTGCATCTGAATATTTTTTTTAACCTTTAGAGAAAATCCTAAAATAAAATGAGGAAAAATGTGTTAATAAACAATTTCAAACACAAATCATTACATTACCGTAAGTTGAAGTAAAATTTCTGTGTTTATTAGAGAATTAATCTTTTCACTACTCAACCTAATACATATTACATCTAATACATTAGATATAATGTAGGTATTGGATAAGGTTGGGTATGATACTACACCTTTGAATTCATAATATTTAGGAAAAATATTTAGGAAAAAATCTGTAATTTTAGAAAGAAACTGTAAGTGAATCTATAGTCTATTAAAATAAATAATTCAGACATTGACCATTTTCCCTCAATTATCATAATTTCTCATTCCTATAAGTTACAGAGACACATTGTATACTCTACCCCATTTTCTGGGACAATAAGGAAAACATGCTCTTAGAAATTAATTTTCTAGCTCACCCTGGGCAGAAAACCAAGTTATTCTACAGAAAGCAAATGCATTAATGTGCAGTTTCAGAGAAAATCATCAAACTCAGGTTTATCCTAACCCTCTGACAGACACGGGAAGAGCTTTAAAGAGGTGAATATATGTGTATCTTGCTACCATATTCTGAACAACAGGAAATCCTTCGTTCTGGAGATATTTCAATGACCAAAAGATATATTTTAATTTTGTTCCTTTATTCAATTGCTCAAAAGAAGCAAATAGCAAAAAATTACTTTTTGTCTAAGTAAAATATAACTTGGAATTTGTATTTTCAAATTTTTGAATCAGGAGAGGAATGGAAAATTTGGAACTGATTACAGATGAAATTATAAGGAAAAAAAAATAATCCAAATCAATGTTTTTGGAATATTCAACATTTTTTAATATTTATTTGGAGACATTTGAGATTTTCTTGTACAGTACACAAGGATGACTGGTGATGTGTATGTTCCAGAATGAGCCATTAGAACAGTGGACTCCACAAATACTTGCAAATGCCATGAACTGAAACAAATGTCCCAATTTTTACAAATTCACTGACAAAGAGGAATAGCTTTCATTGTATCATGCAAATAGGACTGAAAGTACTGCTCTCAACATGTAATTTCAATTGCCATCATTGACTTATGGAAGCACCCAGCTCCTCTTACCAAAATATTATTAAAGGAAGTTGGGGCTTTTTTACCCCTAAATGTGCAGGTGTACTGGGGGCAATATGAAATGTGAGAAACCAGAAAAAACATTTTAACAGAAGATGGATTCCTGAAGCTCCCTGGCTGGAAACAAAGCTGTATCTGTGCATCTGATTTCAAGTGCCTCTGCTGCAGAAAGCTGGGTACACCCTGTGGGTACCCATGTTGTACTCTGTCCTGACTGCTTCTCCTGGAACATGCACATTGTTAAAGCTAATTTAAAAGGAGTTCTGCCCTTTTCACATAAAATAACAAATTAGATGTGCTCTACACATATGATCACTATGCAGATTGGTGCTTTTCCAGCTGAGTAGTTGGTATAGCAGAGTACCAATTAATCAATTAACTTTAATTAACTTGGAGAGAAAAGAAAATACAACAGAATAATGAAAACACACTTCCTGCAAAATCAAACATAAGACTGAGGGCTTAGCAGAGGACTTTTAGGGTATTTGTGTGTGCCTGCCTAGAGCATATGGGGGGACTGGAGGCTCTGGAGGGCTGTGAACCCAAACCAGGCAGATCCCCCACAGAAAACACCAGCCACAGAATATTAAGACTTGAGACAGAGGTGAAAGGTGGAATGAAAGAGCTCCTTGCAATGCATACATTTTCTGCCACAGTGGTAGAAAAAACCTAGGAGAGGAGATGCAGAGAAATAAAAGAGAAAAGTGATATAGACTAGTGGGACAGAGCTCGATACAAGGGAGGGAAATGACAGCAGATGATCAAAAGAGCATCTGGAAAGTCCTTTGACAGGAACTGCTCCTGTTGCTTCTTTCTCTTACACCATGGGCAATAAATTTTCTTTTTTTTTTTTCTTCTCTGTGAAAACCAAGGGGATTTATCCCACTGAAGCCTTCCTGTAAAACTTAGGGGAACAGGAACATCTAGGATTCTCTTCCTGATATCAGTTTCCATGCATTCCTACTCATATGTCTTGTATTTCACACAAGGTGCTGGAATAGTCATTTGCCTAGATACTCTGAAGAAAAAAAGAAAAACAATCCTCAGTAAAATCCCTATTGAATGAATTTCTTAGATGAAGGCAGGCTTTTGCATTCTGTAGGGTTTGGATCACACATCTAAGAAAGATTACTTTTTGGTTTCATGTAAACTCATTAAGATTTGATGAAGTTATACTATTTTTCACTTTCACAGATAGAAAAAGTACATGATCACGTAATTAAAGATTACATTATAATTCAGCTATTACCGAAATAGAAATTCTTAAGAAATGCTTTAATTTTTACTTCTCTTTGCACTTTTTTTTTTTTTTCCACTCATCCTAAACCAAATCTCTGTGCTCCCTGCTCCTGTGCTACCTCTTCATGACTTGATCTAGAGCTGCTTCTGTGACAGGAAAACATCTTGTTTCTTAGCTGGGATAAGAGAGTTCCAGTGGGCTGATCAACTACAACAACAACAAAAGAAAAGAGAAAGCCAGTAAAAATACACTAGAGAAGAAATTTGAAGTATTTTAGCACAAGATCAAACACTATGACACTTGAAATATGGAGAGCTGTTTGTTCATTCAAAAAAAAGAAAAATCCTTAGACTTAGGATAGCAACTTAGATTCTACTCTTTAAAAGCACGGCTTTCATACTGTTTTCTTTCTTCTTGTCTCTAGATAACTTTGTGGAGGAATTTTTATACATGCTCACAGACACACACAGAGTGTGTGCACAAGTCACTATTGCAAACCGGTATTTTAATTTTTAGATTCCTGAGATTAAAGATCCTTGGTCTATTCTTCCACAACTGCTCTTACTTCACTTACAGTAGGAGAACTGGTGTTTTTTCTTGTCTAAAATTACAGTGCTCTATGTAATAGCTGGGAGGTTTCTTCAGATACACTAAGAATAGGGATGAAGAAGTGTCAGTGTCCCTGAGTTTAGTCACGAAGATGAAGGAGAATTTTATAAACTGTGTTTATAAAAATCAGTATCCTTCTAAAAGACCTCACTCTAGTTTGTGTTGTGACAAGCAAAAAAGCAGTCTTCACCAAAATAGCTTTTGCACATTACTCATAAGAAAGAAAGAAAGTGAGGGAAAGTGCACAGAACTGTAGGGTAGAACTCAAGTAGAAGTCCACAGCTGCAGGCTGACAGACAGTGAGACTGAGAGAAGACGTATTTTGACAAATGAGAAATTTTCCACCTTAAGATTGTCTTGGATAAAGATTACTCTGCTACCCGTTGCCAAAATTGGCAGATAAGCAATGAAATTTTGTGGCAGTTCATATATGTTAATGACAAGCAAACACAACTCTGTGCTGCAGAAATGTCAGTACCTATATTTGGCCCACTCTCCAAAAAAGGACATTGGGTAACTATTTTAAAATATAGCATGTACTGGCAGTGATCTGATCCTTTCAAATATTTTGCTTTCCAAAATGCATATAATCCTAAACCATTTATATTTGGTGGCAGTTTTCAAAAATTAGTATAAAAAAAGTAGATATTCAAGCATAACAAAAATGAACAGATTTTACTTAACCACTTTTTAAGACATTGTATAATGATGTAACAATAAGAGAAAAAAAAAGAAAATATTTTTATTACACTCCAACTCAATTGAAAAAGTGTCATGAACTTGAGGTTATCCACTGATTCCTTCTGTACAATCTCTTTCTGAACAGAGAAATTTATAGCAAGGCAAGATGAAATTTCTGTTTAATTTGCCTAATATTTCTTCAGTAGTACTCTGTGGAGAACACCACTACTTTCTTAAATCTGAACACCCACGTGACACACTGATGAGTAAATCCAGTACATAATTTATGACCATTTTTCGACAAAGTTCTCAAATTAAGGCTTGTTCCTGACTGCATTTGTCTTACTCAAGCTTATGTTAATACTCTTCCACTGGTGTACTGCAAGTTGCTTCCGGGGTTTTGTCTTATAAACACATACACACACATATTTGTATTTTTTTCAGAGCTCACTAAGTCATGGAAAGTATCAGTCTACAATACAAGACCCTTTTATGTCTAGAGTAGCCAGAAACAAAATAGGCTACAGTGCTCTAACATATGTTTGTTCAAAATGCATCAAAAGCTCTTGAATTATGTCTCCAGCAAGCCCATCAATCAGCATGCACACTCTGAGGAGTAACATTTATAATATATGTTACTATCAGTTTAAACAAGCCTGCCTTTTCCTTCTATTTCCCCGTATATTCCCCATGTTTCTTCATATGTTTTTCTAGCCAGAAAACACAACTAGTTCATGCTATCCCTTAGTAGAGGCTGTTGAATTATTACTATTTTATGTGTTAAATTTACCACTTTCTGACAGCCTGGATTCTCAAAAAGAGATGAAGAAGCTGCCATCAGCTGGAAGCTTGAGAGCCTTTGAGGCTCTTCTTGTTCCCACCATCACTTCCAGAGGACACAGGGGAAGGAGCAGTGTTTTCTCTAACCCCATGTTCTCAGAGATCTCTTGCCCAAACTGAGGCACCAACAGTGCCCAGGGAAGGAGAGAACAGTGAAGCTGTGTGGTCACAAAGGTATTTCCACAGTGTGCAGGAAACAGCATGAGTAATTGAGCAATACAGATAGTGGGGAAAGATGTCAACCCATATATCAAGTCTTACAGAATAAATCTGTGCTTTGCCTTAATATTTCATATTCTGGTTTTCATAAGTTTAAATTTAATAACTTCTTGCCCTATAAGTGGGCAAGACATGATTAAGCAATTTCAATTCTGGCAACAGCATTTTACAGAGCATTTTACAGTAGTTTTTAAAATGACAGACTTTTATAAGTTTTTTTTTTAATTCACAGTGTTCTGCAAAAGTGATTAAAGAGGAAAAGTTGTGAGGCTAGTATTACCATTTCTTCATCTGGCAAGAGATTGGTGTTTTTGGAGGTGCTGCAGAGCACATGATTACATGATCAAAATCAAAGGTTATGATACCCTCCCTCATAACCAAGCAAACTACTAAACAGAGTCCTCAGATGCACCTGAGAAAATGCAGTTTTGTACTCTGACACATGGAATGAGAGTAAGTGGGAAAGAGCAGTAGCTCAAAATGCTCATCATCCAGGAGGACAAAAATAGCTCCCAGTTCCTTGCTAGCATTTCCTTGCTAACAGGATGGTAAGAAGCAGGCACTGCTTTTGTTTTGGAGGTAAAAAGTGACCTTGTCATGTATATGTGGAAGGGAATGATTTCAGACACCTGTAGAGCTGAGTGCAGAAGGGCAGCTGGAAGGGGGTTAACAGAGAGCAGGGAAGGGAACTGAAGTATCAGGGATAATAACTAGGCTTTTCTGTTTCTAGGAGAGTCTTCATCATTAGTATTTTTATGTTTGGGTATGATTTTGAACACTTCAACTCAAGTTTTCTGAAAATGCAATTCTCCTTTTTAACTTGCCATTTTTTTGTAATCCCCCAATGATTAAAATTTGTAGATTGTCACTGTCAAACAACTAATGAAGAATAACTTCAGGGAGTGATATATATATATATTGCAGTTATAGACATAGATCATATAGATACAGTTATATAAAAGTTCAACTTTTTTTTTCCTTAAAAACTTGTTTTCCAAATACTTGCAAGCCCTTTTGAATCCTTTTATGACCTTGCCAAAGAAACATTTTAGTGGACTCCCTTCTCTGAGACACCACTGCAGTCTCACACGGGAATCAACAGGCATTGCAGACTTGGCAGGAAAAGCAGGAACAGAACACACCAAAAGCAAATACAGAGGGTAGGGAACGTATTCTGCTCAAATGTGAGTTGATTAAATGTGTCTTCTGCTTTCTCCTGGCAGGGTTTGTTTTTTTCCCCTAACAAATGTATTGTGAGCATTCAATGAGAAGTCAAAGGCTGCTTGATGACACAAAACCTTGTGGGGTTTTTAGCTTACAAGGACATAATATACCAGGAATACCATTCTCAGAACACACAAACACTGTTTTAGTATGATTCATTGTGGCAAACTCAAACACAGCATTTTTCTTACATTAACATAAGAAAAATCTTAACATACAGAATTCAATCCAAACTTTTCTGACAAATGCAATTTTTCAAACTTTTTTTGTAAATTCTATGAAGTTTCACGGAAATTTAGGCAGACAAAAAATGTTTCATTATCTTAGGTTTTTTTTTAATGTTCTGACCACAGACATTGCTCATAAAAACCTGACCTATTATTTTCTCTACTTAGCTTTTCTTTTGTCCCGCAGGTTCATAGTGCCCTATACAAAAGGCCAGGAAAACTCTCTGTCCCAAAAGAATACTAGATCAGCTATTGCAAACTGCAAACCTCAAACTGAAAAGTAATAATAATAATAAAGCAATTTATAATTGATAGCAATAGATAAAAAATGGCAATTTATACTTGAGTTCAAAAACATTTGACATAAATAATTATTCTTTTACTTCTCTTTCTTCAAGCATGCAGTAAATTAAATGCCAAGTTAAATGTAATGTACAGTAAAATTAACCTTTCATTCTGGAAAAGTTCTAATTTTCATAACTTTAGGACTTAAAAATTGTGATATGAATTGAGTAAGTTAAATTGAGTAAGCTAAATAAAACACGGCTACCTGAATGACTGGTATCTCTTAGCCAATGAAAAATTTACTTGAAAAATTTCTACCTGTCATCCAATGATCTCTTCCCTGCTCTGTTAATTTGTAACACTGTTTTCCCCACTATATTAAACTTCTATAAAATGGTAACAGCTTTCAGATTATAGAGGAGGTCAAATGGTAGAATTATACTCAGAGTGTTGAAAGAAGAATGCATGGTTCAAAGAGGAAGCATGCAACTTTCCATCATGAATTCCTAGACTTTACTCCAACTTTGATATTAAATTCTACTTCCAGGCTATCTATGTTCCATTTAAATATCATATTTAATCTCACATAAATGGAAAAAAATAAATATAAAGCAATAGAAAAATATAAGATGTTAATTTCAACAGTTCTTGTTATTTTCTCTCTTGTCTTTTTTCTTTTTCTTGCAGATGCATTTCACAAATGACATAAATGCGATCAGTCTGAGCAAAAGGTTCTTTCTGAGAGGTATTTCAAATGTTCTATAGGCACTTAGGAAAGAAGGATATATTTTCCACTGAAAATTCATTGGATTTAATTTAAAAGGGGCAAAAGGTATTTGTGGTTTTACTATTCATGAGAATTCTGCTCTAAATGGAGATTTCTAGCTTATTTTCAGCCCATGAACTCCCATTGTGGTTTTTTTCAAATTCTTACTTGGAGTCTATTATCCTCACTGTCTTCAAAAACCAACTTTGTGCAGCTGAGGTATTTTTCAAATTCAAGCAAGGCCCAAGAGACCATTTTAGAACTCAAAAATACCTAGTTTCTTATCAACTTCTTTTTCTTTCTGGTATTGGTTTGCACTAATTTTTACTCTCACCTTGTTCCTTAGACAGCAGACACTTGGAGAAGGTTTTGGCATAAAATATAGCTCAGGAGGAAATAATGTATATTTAAAATAGCAGGGATTTCACATATATGAAAGGCCTGCACTCATTTGTATTTAGGTGTATTTACTCTTATCTTCATTCCAAGGTGTATAGGTTTTATGAAATACAGAATAAAAAAATCACAGCATATGAATTTACCAGCCACCTTTACCTGCACGTATCCCCCTTATGTTTCACACAGGCAATTTCCTATAGAGCCTAACTGGATTTTTCTCTTTTATATTTTCCTTAATACCTCATTTCAACTCACCATGGAAAAATGAAGAATGTTATGTTAGTACCTCAAAATCATCAGATCAGAGTCTGTTGCAGCAAAACACTGAATTCCTAAAACTAGGGTACCTGACAGAAAAATACAAATCATCCTGAAAAGCAAATTATGTCATGCTCTTTGTGTTTCATATTGAATACAGAATGAAAATAATGATCAACTCATCCAGCAAATAGCACAGATGGCCTTCAAGGGAATTTCAGTATGTGAGGGTTAAAATATAATCTTTTCCATTTGACATTTCATGTTCTTCTCTGTGTGTCAAAAAGGATTTTGTTTGTTTTTTTCTTTAATCTTTTCCTTTGCTCTAATATATCTTTGGATGCATTATTTTTTTTTTTTCTATTCTGGTGGGCAACAGTGACTGATTTTGTGATGATAAGAGATGTGGGATGGTCACAATGTAAGTCCCAGGACTGTGTGTAGGCCTGGACCTAACCCTGAAGTTTAACATTTTTGTCTTTCTGAAACTTTTTCAAAGCTACTTATAAGGAAAGACTACTGCCAACAAATACCCCTTTCAAAAAGTATTGAGAAATAAAAAGGTATTTAAAATCTTATCAGGACATTTATAAAACAGAAAAAAAAAAAAAAGCATGAATTGCAAGATAGTGAATAAAAGTAGCAAATAAACCTCACTGGTAACAGAATAATGCTGGGCTGCATTTAATTATTAATCAAGATCCAGATCCAATAAAATATTTTGACTTGTCCAACATATATTAACACATATAAGGTTAAACCAAAACTTTTATGTCTCTGATCTGCTTAAAAACACTGAAAATGTTTTTAAATGTGATCCTGAATTGTACATGTTGTCACTGGGTTTTTCTACTGTAGCAATACAAAGTTTTTAGATATAAGGTTCTTGGAAAGACATTTTTATTACAAAAGTTTGTGGTTCTAGAGGTCATGGTAGAGTGAAGTCGTCCCAACATCCTCATTGTGTTTTCTTCCCAGCGGGTAAAAAGAACCCAAAAACCAACTAAAACTTTTACATTTTAATATAATGGTCACAGATAGCTTTTAGCCAGGCACTGCTGACAGTTTTTTGGGAGCATGGCACCACTGAAAAGGTTCAGCTAACCCAACAGAGTGTGGCTTCAGGCAGTTGGTGTTCTCAGCAGACACTGAAATGGAGTAAAACAGATTCTCCAGGCTCAGATTTAACCTTCCTTTCTCTTCCATCACTTTGATTCATATGAGCTCTTGATCACTCCTGCCCTGTGCCTTGCAGAGTGCACACGGTGCCCCAGCCCCAAAGAACCAGGCAAACACAGCAGCTCCATGCCAGCAACAACACCTGGGAAACAAATCTGTCACCTGGTCACCTCCTGACACTTCTGGAGCATTCCTCTGCAACCCAGCCTGCCAGCATGCTCTGCAACTTTCTGTATCATTGACTAAATTATCCTAGCACCTATCCTTATTAGCCAAGATTGATAAGTTTTAAAATACAGAAATTACATTATCATTAACACAAATCATTTGGTTTCCTCTATTTTCATCAAATTAAACAGAAAGCCTGATTCATTAATAAATAAATTAGGCAAAAAGAGAAAAAAATTACAGTAGAAATTCACACCTTAACAGTCAGTTCTTTACACTGAGGAAAAAAAAAATACTGCAATTTCACAGTTGTTTTGTTTTCAGTAGTCCTTGATAGAAGTGAAGGGAATATGATAGGATTTTAAGTGAGATTTAGAGCTTTCATTGGTGATAAAAGACATATCTATATATGTATATACACACACACACACACACAGAGACACACACGTACCTCAGTTCAACAAAACTGTAAGGCTCGACTTAAGTTTCTCCCTGTTTGGCAGAGTACATAAAAGTGTATTTATCTCTTTAAGGCATGTAAAAGAACTATTTCCTCTGACACTGGCTGTGCTAGTTTTGGCTGGGGTAGAGTTAATATTCTTCATAGTGGCTAAAATGGGGCTACAGTTTGGATTTGTGCTGAAAACGGTGTTGATAATGCAGGGGTGTCTGAGCTACTGCTGAGCAGCACTTTGCACCCTGTCAGGACTTTTTCTGTCTCTCATCCTACCCTGCCACCAAGGGAATTGGGGGTGCACAAGAATTTGGGAGGGGACACAGATGGAACAGCTGAATCCAACTGGCCAAAGGGATTTTCCATACATTTGGTATCATGATCAGCATATAGAGCTGGGGGAAGAAAAAGGAATGGGAGGACATTCAGAGTGATGGTGTTTGTCACCATTACATATGATGGAGCCCAGCTTCTCTGGGAATGGCCAATCACAAGTGGTGAATGAATTCCTCATTTTTCTTTTTGTGCATGTATGGCCTTTGCTTTGCCTATTAAACAGTCTTTATCTCAACCCACATTTCCTCACTTTTACTCTTCCAGTTCTCTCCCCACCACACCAAGTGGCTGGCTGGGGCTTAGGTCTCACTGAGTTTAAACCACAGCACTGGCTCATTTGCTGCTCACAGAAACAGCAGTTTAGTTGCTTCTAAATCTCACAGTTCCCACTCATTTAGTACCAGTTGAAATATACACAAAAAGGGAGTGATCAGTGTATGGTTTGATGTGTGTGTGTGTATGTTGGGAGAACATTAACCTTGTTTTAGTTTAGTCCGTATTTCACTTAAAAATTTCAAAAATCCCTGACAAATAGCAAAGTGACATCCTATTTGTACTTAAAGAGCTTCTTACAAGCAGGAAACCAGATGTGGGAGGCAGGCATTATGTCTTCAATTTCTTATCCTTTGCCAGACGGCCTATACCACTGAAACGGGGGCATTATGAAGTTTAAATCCTGGAAAGAATTCCATTCTTCTATTTTCGACGACAGAGGTAATCCATCTTCCACTTCCTGAGACCTGGAGTGCCAAAATTGCTCATCATCAGATTGCTGTGTTTATGTGTCTTTCCCCTATTTTAACCTGGACACACAGCCATGCTGACATACCTGGTTGTGCACCCCACATTCCCTCTGAGTACTCCTTCTTTGCCCTTTCTTGCTCTGCAAGTTTGCCCATCATCTTAGGAAATGCTGCATCTGACCTTTTCAAAAGGGCAAGGCTGTATCTTTGTTTATACTACAGATAATCACAGGCCTCAGACTAAATGTCCACCTCTGTTTC
Source organism: Cisticola juncidis (assembly GCA_013400215.1). Classification (NCBI taxonomy): domain Eukaryota; kingdom Metazoa; phylum Chordata; class Aves; order Passeriformes; family Cisticolidae; genus Cisticola; species Cisticola juncidis. Next base: position 758,821 of record VXBR01007699.1, on the reverse strand, counting down.
AACACTGCTAGACATAAATACCCTACAAGTTTTATCAAACTGTTCTTCCAGCTGGCAATCAAACTGTGTCACAGTGTTGAGGTGAAGTCAGTCTTTGTTTCTCCAGCCACAGAACATGCTTTGCACAAATTACATCCTTCCACAACTCATGAATCTCTCAAACTTTGTCAGATAAATTTTACCCTGCAGTTCTTCCTGTCATTTCTGGTATTTTTGTGAGGTCAAGTGTTTGCACTGCATGTGCAAGACTTCTGTATTTGCAGTTTGGAGGTGTTTGAATTTTACAGCACACCCATGTACCAAAACACAAACTTTAGTGAAGAACAACCCTTCAGTCAAACAACCACTAAAGTGTTCACAGATCAGGTGAGCTTTCTTTTTTGTCCTTCTGGTGTTGAGGTATGGCAATGCATAATTTGAAAACTCTTTCTATTCAGCTGGAGTTGAAATATGTGCGTGTATGTGTGTGTGTACCTGAGCATGTATGCATCCACGTGAACACATAGTGTTGAGGAAAAAAACCTAATATTTATCCTCACAGAAGATTACAGCTAATTTGATACTAACAATATTGAGGAGAAAGTCAGTTAAGAAACCCATGACCAGTAAGGTTAGGCCAAATATACCACATTAAAATTGAGCAAAATGTACATCTAATCTTGATGTTTAAGATTTAAATAGGTCACTATCTATATATTTCCTTGCTTTTTCTCTATTTCTTGATAAATAATCTTAAATGCAAAAAAAGGAAATAGTACCCCAAGGCCATTCTAAATTATATTCAATGAAATTAACTCTCATATTTGGGCTTGTTTATTATATATTCCTTAAATATGGTAAGGGACAAGACCTCGTGCTCATATACAGTAATATAACCTTTAAGCCTCAAGAAACTTTCTCACCTATTGAAAAATCTGACACCTTAAAAAAAAGACAACAAAATGTGACACCAAGTAAGTTGTTCTATTTGCTAAAAAAAACCCAAAAAACAAAAACAAAGGTTGAAAAAAATGGATTAGTCTTCATTTGCATGAATAAATGAAGTTACAGTCCAATTACCATGCTAATCTAATTACTGCTGGACAGATTTCTGAGTACATCTGCAGACTTTTTTGTCAGAACTGAAAGAGAAAAACAGGGAAAAATGTGATGATATTTGTATTGTCTAAATCCCTTCGGCAGATGCAGTCTAATTTGTTTTGTAAGACAGAGCAACAACAAAACTGCTTCAAATGGTTTTGCCTAATGATTGTCTCACAGGGGCCATTACATTGTCCTCACCTTTCAAAGCACATAGGATATTAGCTGCAATGCCTTCATTTTAGCCTGGTACTCTGTGACCTCTAAGGAATTCTTAGTTTTCCTGTTTAGGAAAATTTCTGTCTCCGTATGCCATCAAAATTTGATATCATTTTGGCCTATTTGACATAATCTCTCTTATAAACTTTCATTTCATTTCTCTTTGTGAAAATGGAAATAGGGCAAAGAGAAAACTAATTCTTCTGTGTCATACTGAACAGTATAATTTTAAGTGCTTAACCTTCCTTAATATGCTTAAAGCATAAAAAAATAAATAGCTGCTGTCCTTGTTCTAACCATTCTTTAATGAGATAGAACACTGTACACAAACCCACATTTTATATGAGGTGACATCACATTAAATGACTCTTAAAAATACTGCAGATATTTTAAAAATATTTCTTTTTTCTTAAAGTAAGCATTTGCCAAAAAGTTCAACACAGAACATTTAGAGCACATATTTAAGCCCAGATTTTATCAAACCTTTTGGACAAAATCCCCTTGCAGTCTCCAAAAACTGACTTCTAATGTGATAACTCTAAAAATCGGATGTCACATTTCTTTGTGTGCCTTGGGTTTGGCACACCATACTTTGCATTCTTGCCTTTTGAAAACCTAATTCCCCACCACAGCTGAATTAGACCCCACAACTCAGAACAAAGAGGGGCAGGCATGAGCTTCAGCCTCTTGCAGTGCAGAGGGCAGAGAAAGGGGTCCCACACTGGGGGTTACTGCAATGCACCAAGAAGATTTCAGATGATAGCAGGGATGCAGGGGTCTACAGAAAAGCAACATTAAATTCCCACTGAGGTTTAGAATGGAGATCTAATCTCTATTCCATTTCTGAAGCAAATAATTTAGGTGCCTAAACAGAGACAACCCAACAACTCAGGGTATATCCCCATTCACAAGTTCTATACTGAAGACCCTCAAAGAGCAGAAGGACTAAGATGTTCCTCTGTAGCCTGTATTCAACATTTCCTGAAAATTTATCATGCAAGCTATTACAACTTTCTCCCTGAAACAACCCTCCCCAGACCTTGTACAAGAAGGATTCTGATCAGCCTAACCAGCTCACAGATACAGATCCCAGTCTCCCAGTGCTTTGGAAACAGTCTGACAAAAAATCCTGAAACTCATCTTATGAGGGCTGGAAGGGTTTATTGAACTTGTACAGCAAATACAGATCTGTTCTCCCAAAATTCTCAACTCAGCATGAGCTGAGACCACTTTGACCTATGTCTCCATGTCCTTTGCACAGAAATAAGGGCAAAGAGGGAAGACTGCATGTTATCCAGTCTTGACTGCATGGGGACATGGGATGCAATCCAGACATTCTTCCAAGAAATAGAAGATGTTGTTCCAATACACAGCACTGAAACAAAATCTTAGAGAGTTGGATTTTCACGAAATGTTATAGAATGTGGCACTATTAGGCTACTATGGCTAAAATTTCAGTATTCCAAACTAACAGGTGAAACTTCGGAATTTCACTTTAGCTTAACACTTCTCTTGAAAATTTTATATAATATAATTCTAAAGCAAATGTACTGCAGAGGCTAAAAGCTAGAAAATTATTTCTATGCTATCAGATTCTGCTAAAAATGAAAATATTAACAAATTTCTCATTTTTTTCTAACTGACATTTTAGCCCTGAAATGTGAGATTACAGTTCTCTTAAGAAGTCTAAGTATGATCTAATACCCAGTGAGGAACTTGGCATATACAGAAAGAAAAACCAGGACCAGTCATAAAATCAATATAAAAACACATTTTACCATTACAGTTCCTACAAATCCTTCCAGGCAATGACAAACTCAGTAATTAGATATCTGACCTTTCCCATTGTTCACACTACTGAGTGTTAAACTTTCCACATTACATATTAGTTTTTTCTTTAATGATTAAGTGATTTAGATGTTCAGCATATTAACATTCTGCCTAAGAATCAGTGTTCCTTCTTTCACACACACTATTTTCAGTAGTTTATCAATTTGCATATGACAATATTCAATTTTTACATGAAATGGCTCATATTTTTGACTCAAATTTGCAATTACTTAGAATAAATTTCTTGTGTGCATTGTTTCATTGCTGCAAGGTGTTGATTCAGAGAAGAATAATGAATTGAAGATTAGCAGAAAATACTATAAAAATAGAAATCATTCATTCCACTCTAAACCCCACACGTTATGACTAGTTTAACTGTGCAGCATGTAAAGTTTGCTTCCCCAGTAATTGTTTTTCAGCTGAAAAAGTTTTCTAAACACACACGTAATTATTATCATGAATAATAATTAAAATTATTCAGAAAGTAGAAACTGCAATAACAAAATTTGTGGATGTCACCACATTAGTATGAAGGATCATTTATAGCAAGGAAATGCAAGCCTCCTTCCAATTGGGCTGGAAACGCGTCTTAAAATTTGCACAATGAGGAAAAATTTTCAGCAAAAGAAGATGGAAGGGGAATACATATTGCAAATTAAATGGAAAAGTAAAAATAAACTAGCTGTGAAGAGTCTTGCAATCTATTTTGTCCTTAACCTCAAATCCTTATCCTCTTTGGTTTTCCCCAGCCTATGTCACTGCAGCACTGAGGACAGGCTGTGCCTTGTGAAGGGAATACTGTGGGTATGATGGTCGAGTTTGTTTGGTTTATTTTATACATTAATTATACGTTTATTTATTGGTCTGCAATGCTACCCTGTATAAGGTTTTCTGTATGGACAATTATTCATGTTGCCTCTCTAGACTGACATATCTATTAAAGGGAGCAGTAGGCTTAATGAGATTGATCCACACAAAAAAGTGAATAAAGTTTTCCTACATACAGTTTGACCTTAAAAGTTCATTATTTTTACAAACCTAATATCGCTGGAAACAGGAACCCTTTTATCTTGGCCACATCTAAGATTTTGAATTTTTAATCAGCATACTTCCTGAAATGGAAAATGTAAATGAACGAAGTTGTACTTTGTTAATTTGATTATATTTCTTTGAGTTTCTGTATGAGTTCACCCACACATACGGACATCCACCTTTGCATGCCTCATTTTCATGGACACCCATTAAGATCAATCAGAATTAACTTTTAAAATGGATTAGTTAAACTATATTAAACTCCTGCCTGGACACTCTCATTCAGAATTAAAGAGGGCTTGCATTTGGTTTAATTTAATTTATTCAGGATGTGAATCCACTAATCTACTTTAATTAATGACGCTCTGAATTCACGACTTTAGTCAATTTGGGTTAACTTCCACAATTGCATTAATGTAGACAAGTCCCAATGTAATTCCAAACATAAAGCAGTATTACCCTACCCAACTTGTATGTTGTGACTCTGTGTCCAAAGTCAAGATAAATGTCATGAGTTCCTGGATGAATTTCATGGGTTTGTGCAGCTAGAAAGGCCAAGGTGCAGTCTGAATTCACAGCAGACATAGCTTTTGAGTCCACAAAAAAACCCCAAAACAGGTTAAAACAACTGGATGGAGGTAAGTGCTTCTAGATGAAAGATCTTTACTCATGTGGGTCACTAAGTATCCCACAACACTTTTCACAGGATTAAAAGTGTTATTCCCAAAACACCCTGAGTAATTACCTCGTGTCTTTCTGGCACCACTTGCAATTTAAGTTGGCTGCAGTATTCCCTGCTTGGCAGAGTAAGAAAGGGAACTCTGCTCTGCACTCCTGAGCAGCTGCCACTTTGCACTTCAGTGGTGGATCAACATGTATAACCTGCATTGGTTAGCAACCTCCCAATCCTCAGAAAGAAAAAAATACGTAATTGTTTATATGCAGTAGGTTTTTCCTTGCATTTGCTATTTTCCCTGAACAGAAGGGCACTGCATATTGGCATTTCACTAATGGGGAGGCTTGACAGAGATTGTGCTTCACAGTATACCAAATACTTGTATGAAAAGAAGCCTTAAGGAAGTCACATTCAGGAAGTCACAATTAGAATCGTATTAATTAATTGGAAATTTAGTTAACATTTTAGCTAAAATTTTAATTCTGTAATTATCAATGATTAAATTTGTTAAATACTTACTTTAAGAAACTTTAAATGTTTAGTAACTTCTTTTAAATTCCATTAGCCTAAAAGTAGCATGTTCTTCAGCTATTGAACATTTTTTTTCTTTCATGCCTGCATTTTTCTGTTACTGTAACAGTAGATTTTTATGTTTTCTTAAGACAAAGCCTTAGCTAGCACTATATCTCCTACAAATCAGTTGCAGGTGGAATTGTTTCTAAGTCAAAAGATATTTTTATTCTTGCAGATAATCATTTCCATTGATAACAGAACCATGATGTTATATTGCAAAGTATAATGGCTAAATGACTGGAAATTTTGTTTAAAATTTACCTGTATCTACTGAAAGTGTTATTTAAAAACTAAATTACTGCATACATCCTCAGAGACTCAGGGTGATACCCCTCCTTTCCCTGCTGCCATATTCACATACACAGTTTTGGCTTTGTTTTCTAAAAAATCCCATTCAAAACAGTAGGAAATCTGCTTTCTCATTTGAAATATAGTGCAATTATTGCAGTCTACAGTCCTATAGCTTAATGTAAAATTTTTAAATTTGTACTTTTTTTGAGAGAAAACTTAATACAAAATGAGTTTCATATGTATTTTTGGTTTAGTCAACAAACAAGTAAAAAGCATACTTTAAAATTATTTTTGATAAAAGGCCTGTTGTGAGTTCATACTTGCAAAAAAATTCTTGCATGTTGCCTATAAAATCACCTGTCTGGTGATTTTTCTCTTTTCTTTCCTCTTAAGTTTTTACTTAGCAACTTGAGTAGCTTTTCCAATTTTCATCCAAGAAGTAATCAGGCAGTTTTTGAGCTGCAGATAAAAGTATGAATAATGGTAAGTCCAGCTTTTTTTTTTTTTTTTTTTTCCCTACATAATAGGTGATGACATGGATATCACATTATGGTGGCATTTAGGAAATTGGTTGGGCAGCAGGCAAATGGAAACCCTAAAAGCATAAGAAATGCACTATCTCCCTTTGAAATTGCCACTAGGAGTGTCTTTTCCCTCTACATGCAGGGATAGTGGATGTAATGGTCCTACTTGTACAGCACATTCTGGTCCAGAGTTCTAAATACAACACAAAAAATGTGTAAGTAACCTGTATTCTCTTTTTAAATACAGAGCAACTGCTGCATGGATGGAGACATTAAACATTTCAGCCACAGTCACTGAAAGCCTTATTCTCCATCACAGCAGGGTTCAGTGGTGGTGGCAGAAAAGGGAACATTAATTCATACACCAAGAATGTTCATTTTCCTGTGTTGTTATCATCTACCTGTCACAAAGAGTTCTTACCAGGAAAATTCTTCCAATTTGAACAGTTTGAACAGGATGTAAACATTATTCAGTTGGAAAGCTGTAGTGTGGAAACTGTTCTATCAGCAGAAGCTCATAAAGATTATTAACCATGGCACTTGAGCAGGTCAGGTCTGCTAAGGACCTGACAAATCCTGTGCAGAACAATTAAATAGGTCCCTTATGAGAGATCAGGAGGAATCCATGAACATAGTGCAGGGATAACTGAGGGCTTTTAACTGGACCACTTGAAGGATTATGAAGGTACAAAAGTATTGTTTCAGATGTAGGGTCTTAATGCAGGTCTCACTGGAAAAGCCAAGAGATGTGACAAAGATTAAGAGATGATACTTTGAGTCTAAATTCCTGAGATGGATGATATTGATCCTGTATTTAAAAAAAAAAAACAAACAACTGGGAGACTTTTTCATATTCTTGTCACTCTACTACTTATTTACCTCTTCCTGTAGCATTTGAAAGATTTACAAGGATGTTCTGCTAAACACTTCTGGTTTTGTCAGTCTGAAATTTCCAGGCTCTGAGGTATCTCCAGGCATTGTGTGGCGACCAAGTAGATTTTTTTGAAGAAAGACCATGAACAGCTGGAACAGTTAATATGAAAAATCCTTAAAGTGCAAGGCACATAGGGAAATATGTTTCATAATTCAAACAATCATATTTTTGTAGTGACTCTTTAGTCACTACAAAATAGGACGTTGAGTTTGTATTACAAACTCAGGCCTATCTATTTACAATAAGGACAATCAAACCATTTAAAGTATCAAAAAAACATAGATGACTGTGGTGATACAAGTCAGAGCCACTCAAGGTGGTTTTAAAATTGTTGATTACAAGGAGGCAGCTGAAGAGCTTATTGAACTATTCTTTGGGATAACTCAACAGTATTGTTAAAGTGTCAATTCAACCAATGTTTCAGTAATGATTCTTAAAAAGCCTATGACTGAAGCCCTCCAACATTGACCACAAGGGTTTCTCAGGAGAAACACAATTTCATGCAGCTCTGTTAAGAAAACTTTATTAGAGCAGCAGGGAGGAGAAACTGGATCCTTAGCAAAAGTAACTTGGAAGGAAAAGTGCCTGGTCCTTTAAACATTTGCAAAGGTTCATATGTATTTCTGCAGGTGCATCCATTCATATATATACACACACACACATATACACACACACACGTATATACCCTGATGAAATGTGTATGATTCTCATTTTTAAAGAGAAGAAAGAAAAAAAAAAGAAAAATAAACACTATTAGTTCACACATGATTTAATGTAGTTGTCAGAAGAGTAATTTAGGATGTTCATCTACAGCAGTGCTGGAGACTGTGACAGGACGCCCAGTAGGTTTACAAAACAAGAAAACTAAAAGCCAAACTGAAACACTAGGGTGATGGTTTTTATCAGTCACAACAACCCCACAACCCACAACAACAAGGGAAGACACTTACTTATCTGTCACAAAGAGTTCTATTAATATTGAATGTTATGAAGTTATAGATAGCACAGGTGGCTTTTCCAATCAGTGATTGTACAAATCCATGTTTTTAGTGATGGGCTGGAAAAAAATGAGGTTTATCTAATTTTTTCTGTCAGTCTGTTTATTGCTCTATACTGGAAAAAAATTAAAGATTAAGCCTTCCTTAATATGTTTCCTAAATTTTAATATTTTATAACAGAAATTAGCTCTAAGGTTAGCATCCTCAAATTAAATTATTTTGTTTCTCATTTTGCAAAATGGCTTTACCTAGTCAGCATCCGTACTCAAATCTGTATTTGCTTATTTCTTGCAGACAGTCACTCATTAGGAGTTGATACAGAAGGCTAGACATAATGATGCTGCTTAATCTCACAGGTTTTATTGCAAACTGTTAAATGTTTACCAGCTTGCTGTAGTCCTATCTGAAGATAACAGACTTCACAGTTTTGTTATTTAAATCCAGAACTGATTTTCAGGCATACTTCTGAGATGAAGTCTGCACAGGAGTTCTCAGTACTTCTGCTAAAACTGACCTGCAAGGAGTACTTTTTCTTCCAGAGCCATGAGTAAATGATCTTAAAATATATATACTGAAGACCCTTTAAGAAACAAACAAAAAGGCAGGCTACCATCCCTCTTAATGCCACGTGACTCACTGACAAGGCTCAGAAATTTGAAATTCAACTAGATAATCAGATCCAATCAGATCAGCCAGAAGAATCCATCACATTCTTCTAGCTTGTCCAAACATTGTTCAGTGCCCAGTTCTTCAACTGAAATGGCTTTCAGGTGAAACTGGAAGACAAGACTTACAGAATTGTCTAGCAATAGAGTATTTTTTTTCTGCCATGTCCCATGGGTTTTGTCTTGACACAAGAGTACATAATTAGAAGGCAATTAGCAACATATGGAAAGCAGCAGTGGAGACTCTACCATGCCTAGAAAAAAGGCTTTGGGATGATCTAACTGCAGCCTTCCAGTGCCTGAAGGGAACTTACAGGAAAGATGGGGCAAGGCCTTTACCAGGGCACACAGTGACAGGACAAGGCAGAATGGCTTCAGACTGGAAGAGATTTGGTTTAGATTAAATAAATGAAGGTATGCACTGAACAGAGAAGCTGTGGATGCCCATCCCTGGAAGTGTTGAAGGCCAGGCTGGATGGGGCTCTGAGCCCTGGTCTAGTGGCAGGTGCCCCTTCCCATGGCAGAGGGTTTAGAACTAGATGATCTTCAATATCAACTTCCAACCCAAACCATTCTGTGACTCTGTGTCTCTTGGGAAGTTGTTGCAATGATTGAATGAAAGAAAAAAAAAATCTTTCTTATGTTGAGTTAGTCTGTCCCACTGCAACTTGTACCTGCTGCCCTTACCTTGTTCATGTGGCTGCTTGGGAAGAGACTGTGCTCTTTGCTAACTGAAGAGACCAGAATATAAACAGTTCTGTAAGTGAGGCCCTATCGATGACTAAAATCAGGACAGACTTTTCCAGAGGTTTGCAGTTTGGTCATCCTTAAGGGACTGATTCAATGAGAGATGTTTCCTGAATTGCCATCTCTAATTGATGTGCTTTTGGACTGTATCATTATTAACTATGAACTGCCCCAGTTCTCTTCAATATCACCAAAGCTCCCTTTGGCATATTTGTCATTCTTCCTGTAATGTCATTAATCAACCTAATGAAGATGAATGAGAAAAATTACCCTTGAAAAATTTCATTGCTAATCCCTATTTAGAGAACTCTTAGCAAAAACATTTTGCATTCTCTTGGCTAGCCAGTTCTTTATCTTTTTTTAGCTCTTCATTTTATTTCTGTGAGGTACGCCTTACGTCACTCAACTGGAGCAATTGAGAAAATTATTTATTTAAATCTAGGTAAGTCAAAAAACATAGGTATTTATTTTATAGATTTGAAACTGAGATTTTTATTTGCTATAAAAGCATATTTAAGTAATTTTCATTTACATTTGATAGAATCTTGTCTATTTTACCACTATTTGTTTCCCTGTGCTAATTTGCTGTCCTTGAGAATATATTAAATTATGTTTGAAATTTGGGCACCCAAATTAATTCCAGTTAATTTTTTTCCACATTTACAGAGGCTGAGGTGAAGGGTTGCAGAAGGGTTTGAAGAAGCAGAAAAAATATTTTTGCATATTATTGCCTCCCTACCTTATACTCAAATACTGGACAAAGTAAATTGAATGTTAAGTAATAATGCATAATTACACAACCAGAGAGATGATAATGAAGAGTAAAGTACAACAAACTGTAATCCAATCACAAAGGCAAAACATGCAAATGAAACAATCAGGTTAAAGATGCTGAATTGGCAGCGTTTAATAAAGATTTATAGAGAAAGAATATAATTTAGCATAGCAGAAAAGAAAATCTATTAGCAAATATAATCTCCCTGATGCAATTCCTTTTTGGTACATGTTAATTCTTCTATTAACAAATCTCCAATGATTTTGCATTGAATATTCAAGGGAACTGAGTCAATATTAGAGAATCATATAATTCCTGGCAAGAAAGGAAAGGATTCATTACAGATACTGAGAATTCATTTCAACACATGAAATAAAATATTGCCAAGTATTAAGTGATACAGGATCCAAGTGCTTGAGACCTATGGAGTTTTCATGGGAACCACCACTCCTGAATTTAGGAGATATGATGTCTAATCTGGAAGCAGGCTGCCTCCTGCTTTCCACCTTAATTTAGATTTTTGTTGGTTTCGTTCAAATGTTGTGTTACAAAGTACAATAGTTTGTACAAAGATTTACATATGCAATAAAACAAGAAATCAAGATATTTTATATTTGATCCTAATGAAGAACCCCCTTAGTTAGAGCTTGAGTGGGGGGCAGTACCATGCCCTGTTTCTGGTCTGAAAAGTTTCAAAACTTGCCTACAAAATTACACCCTACTTCTTAAAATGAGTACAACTAAAACACTTTATTGAATAGATATAAATTCTTGATTGACTTTGTGCACAGATGAGGATAAGTTTACCTTTAAATTAACTTTGCTTTTTTATTTAATCAAATACAAATATAGGAGTTCCACGTACATCCATAGACTATTGACATTCTAGAAAATCTAGCAGAAAATCTTTCCTCATTAGTGGGATTCTATGACTAGATTTTGACTCACCACAATTAAAACATACCTAAGTAACAGCACACAGAGTAAAATACAGGTAAACTGGATTTCTAATTAGCAAAAGTTACCAGAAAACATTTAGATTTTTTTGATGATGTCTGAATTATTCATACACACTGCAGTATGTTTCTCACCACTCATGATTCCTACAGAAAATAACCATTAATTACATTCTGAAAACATTTACCATACAGCCACTTTGATTCTCTGCTAACAAGTAATATACACTGTCTACTCCTGTGAAAATGCTTTGTAATCTGAGTTAGGGAAGGGGCCTGCTCTGTGAAGTGTTGGCATTTGAGGCCTGAGCCAATAACCACAAATGATTTCCTAATGTCATTTGTGTCCCAGTTACAGAGGGAAGATAATTTTAGCTGGAATTCCAGCATTTGGATCCAGAACACAAACTGGTTTATAGCCAGCACAAATCTGCAAGCATTTAATCTTCCTGAGGGACCAGAAATTTTATTAGCTGTTCACACATCATAACATTGCCAGACTGCAATTACTGCTGAAGGGCTCAACACAGGACTCGAGCCCCTTGAAACCCAAGGGCACCACTGGGCATGTTTTCATTCCTCTCATTTCCTATTCCACACTTAAACCATAAGAACCCTCACTTTAGCACTTAATGACTAGGGAAAGGGGTGTGTGAGAAGCAGAGAACAAAACTAAAGTTTAATATGTCCCTCTGCTAATTTAATAATTAAAAAAATCCCTCTACCTTGTTCAGAGCAGCACTTTAGTTTCTCTGAAATCTGTAGCTTTATTCAGACTTTAAAGTTAAGTGCTTTGTTGGACAAAGGTATTCATACAGTTAATGAATGTACTTTTCCTATTCCCATTCAGGAGTTCAAGAACATTTCTTTTGCAATAACCAAGAGATATTTTTTAGAAAGTCTTTTTACTATAACAACAAAAAGTTATTTTGACTTTGAAATAGGATAGAAAGTTTCTGCCTCCAGTGAAAAGGCTAAGAATTTTGTCAGGAAATTGAAAACCAAAACCCAGATACTTCTGTTGCTTTTAGATGTCTGCTTTCTGTACATTAAAAGAAAGGTGTTTAAAGACACTTTTTTTTTTTGTTCAGCCAAAAAATTTACATTTCCTGGGAAGGAGGGAACAAAACGATCGGAGAAAGACCTGCAACAATCAATTAAAAATTCTAGATAGTACTGTGAGAGGGATTTTTCATTGAGCTAGTTACCTTATGAAAACAGTCTTAGCTCCTGTAAGAGTTGCTGCATTGCTGCCATGGTGCATGTGTTTAACATTCTGCATGGGCTTCCTGCTTTTCTTTCATGATGGGAAACAGAAAATTTCTGTGCTGTGGCAGCTCAACTATTTACAGTCACCCTGCTGTCACCACAGAGAAACAGTGTCCAGGTATCATCAGGAGCAGCCTTCCTCTCCAACCACTGAGCTGCTAAAACCAGAGTAGTTGTGTGCAATCACAGAGATAGGGGATCAGTGAACAGTAAGATATTCTGATATTGGAGTCATTTTTCACCTCTCTAGTGAAGTGAATACATTACATTCATTCATCTGTGTCAAACCTTAATTGTCAAACTGAGTTTATGGACTCACGGGGCTTTTAAAAATACTTATCATCAGATAACGTGCACTATCAGAAATTTTATTAAAAGCATATTTAAGGCATGCCAAACTGTGTTTTTCATCACCATAAAGTAACGATCCATTGCGTAATTATTTTTGCAGGCAGCTAATGAAATGCAAAGAAAAGTGACACAGCAATGCCTAGTTTCTGAACAAGTGCATATGTTTTCAGGATGAATAAAGTTCTTACAATGCTGACTACTGTCAGACTTAGCCAGTGATCAGAAATAAAAAAAAAAAGAAATCCTCACTGGTGTGGAGTTTTAGTCACATTCATACATATGTGTTTTAATAACCTGAGTTCTCTGTTTCATCTGAGATGTAACTAAATCACAGTAATCTGGGGATCTTTGAGGTGCCCTTCACAGAAATATGCAATATTTCTTCAGAGATGGTTCTGCAGTTGGTACATTCTGTGCACTGTGTTCAGTGTACTGTGGTAGCACTAATACTGTACTGTAGTGCAGTGTACAGTGTATCATGTAGCTTTGCATACTTAGTGCAAGACAAAAAGTAATAATCAACAAAAGAGAAATGCTTTCCTTAGTCAGACACTATAAAATCATTAACAAATCTCAGTACATTTCATGCTCATAGCTATGATAGCATTCTTCCTTGTTATTATTGGATTTGGGCTAAAAACTCCATGGAGGAACCTCTCCATCACTGAAACTCCTCTTGCCTGATGTTCACTCAGTGCTGTGGGAACAACCCTTGGCAGTGTGCATGCGTTGGACTCATAGCTGTGAAAAAGTAACACAGATGCAATTTCGTGTATGCCTTTGTAGGCAACCCTGGCCTAGCTGTAGGGCAGATTTCCGTCTCTCGACTTCAAGGCAAATCAAAGCAGAGAGGAATAATTTCCTGCCTCTTTGACAGGGACACAAACTCTGAAAGGAGCACGGTCACATCCTGCCTGGAAACTGCAACAGCTGCAGCAAACATATGGAGCTGCCGTGGAGGAAAAGCTGTTGAGTTTGTGGAGTGAGACCCTAATCAAAGTGATTGATGCTGGATATGATGCAGAAATGCAGCAGATATCCCTTTTGAAGGAAGATACTCGAGACATAAATACAAAATGCTCTAATAAATGAAACAAGCTGGAACACCTGTAATACCTCTAGGATAGATGTTAAAATCACTTAGACTTATATTAGCAATGAATCATTTCCCTCAACACAAAATATAGAAGATAAAGAATAAAAATAAATCACTGGTCCAATATTAACCCTAATATATCTGATTTTTTACACTGGTGGTTTTGGGGTTTTTTTGGGGGGAGGATGTTTTGGTTTGGTTTGTTTTTTGGGGCAGGGGGTTGGAGTTTTTGTATTTTGAACAGTTATGCTACGTATTGGAAAAAGATGTGATACAGGAATTTATTTTTAATAGGATACAAAAGTAGGGTATAGCCAATGAATCTCTTGTCAAAGGCCAGTGTCTGTTAAATTTGCTTGCAATGAACATTAACATCAAAGACTAACTATTTTAAAGCCATTGGACCTTTGCCGTTGTTATTGAGGGAACTGTATTTTTCTTTTTGAGTAAGTAGCCCCAAATTCTGAAGACAAAACACTTAATTGCCTGCTAATAAATCAACAATATACAACTATGAGAAGTCATGTTATTTTCATCTTTGTTACAAGACAGTGGTGTGAGCAATAGTGATTGCAGTTTCTCAGACTCTTTAGAGGCAAAGAGAAAACTGAGAAAGGTTATTTCTATCTCACTCTTCATGAGGAGCTGGTACACTCAGGGTAGCCTTGTTCCAAACATATAAGCTGATAATAGTAATTTGGGGGGTGAAAATGGCACAGGCTTGTTTTCTAAAAGAGTTTTGATTGCCTTTCATGCTACTTTTCTTTCTCTGCATCTTTTATTTGTTCTCATATAAAAGGAAAATGGTAAATAATTCTTATTAAATGCTCATTTGTCTGGGTAGGATGATACTTACAATGATATTTGAGAAAGGCATATAAAGGCAACACATTCTTTTAGTTTCCAGTATTATTTAGAATACTTAAAAACCTTAAGTGGTGGACCTTAATCTAATAATAAAGAAAATATATTAGTTTGAGTAAATAATTAAATAAAATCTCAAGGGCAACAGAAATATTCTATATGTTTGGGACTGACAGATGGGTCTGGATCCAAGGTAACAATGTTGTGTTTCTGTTCAAGAAAATGGCATCTAAATAATATACCTACTGCTAATGGCAATAACATGTGGAGAAAAAAAGTACACATAAAAACTTTTTGGTAACTAAAATGAGGGAAATAACTTAGAAAGGACAACTTTCCCAGTCACTATATCAGAGTTTTCAGCCTTCTGCATAGTTTTCTATGTGGATGAGCATGCTTTCTTTTAGAATAGTCCAGGTGGTAAAGTGACTGGCAATAAAAATTTGTGCTTCCAGATACAGTAGATCCCTTTTATGTATTTATGACATTTGGCAAATGTCCTGCTCTTAAAATCATGAGTGCGTTTACCTCCCACTGAAGTAATTGAAAGCCAACAATTCTCTGGATCAGTACAGCCAGGATCACTAACTACAGGACTATAAAATTACTTCAGTCAAGTGCTTTCTTGCATAAGCAGGCTTTACAATAGATGAAATTAATTTTCTTTCAGAAATATTTTAATTCCACTGCAATCTGTCTGATATAAAAACTTCTTTTCAACAAAAAGCAGCAAAGGCTTTTTAGGCAATCACCAAAGGCTCAAATTTTTCCTTGCAGCAACTTTACTGTATTTTCCAAACAATTATATATAATTTAACACATATTACGTTTTGAAAGGAAAGTCAATAGCTTGCCTATCATCCTAACCTTTAGAAACTGATGAAAAATATCCATGACAGTGGCAAAAATCCTGTATTTGTCCAACTGTGTACTTAGGGACAAGGCTACAAAAAGGTTTATGTTGTAATTTTCCTCCACTCCATTGTTCTAAAGAGAGTGATTCATTTAATTAGGCAAATGCAGTTGCTGGTGCCCTCTCTGCTCACACAGTCACACACATCCTCTCCTGAGCAGAGAGCAGGGAGAGCAGCTTACATCCAGCTCCTCTCTTCACACACTTACTGCAAAGTCAGATTCCAGATAACTGCTGGAACTGACCCATGGCTGTGGGGCCTAGGGAACTGCACCTGATTTTTGAAGTAATACTCTATATATAAAAACAAAAGCCCTATTGCACTCAAGGGTAGTGCTCCAAGGATTTCTCTTCTCCTACAAGTAGTTTCTCACTTTCAAAAACTGTGAAAAGAGTCTTACAGATGAATGTTGTGTTAGAAGTTTGTCTCCCATACATTTATTCTAGATACGCTTTAGACTATAGGTATATTAGAGCTCTTGAAATACTGAAATTTCACTCTACATCAAGATAGGAGCACATTCTGAGGAACAGTTGAGCAGGTTGGAAACTCAGAGGTAAGAGCCAGAGACCAAGGCAACCAAGGGAAAGCAGTGTTTGGAGTCTGCTGCAGGCTGCTGGATCAAGGGGCGCCTGCTGCCAAAGCTCCCTGCTCCAGCTGCAGGGTCTTGTCCTGCTGGAGGACTCCAACCACCTCAACACCTGCTGGACAAGAAGCTCAGGGAGCTGCAGGCATTCCAGGAGACCCCTGGGATGCATGAATAACTTATTAAGCCAGGTAATGGGGCTACCAGAGGGGGTGCAGTAGTGTAATTTAATAGTAATACGAGGGAAACCTGCAATTCAAACCCTTTTCCAGTTCCTGCAACTCTCAGGACAAAGAATGCAGTAAACATCACAAGAACCTCAGAAAAAAAAAAATAAAAAATTACTAGATTCTGTGAATGGATACAGTACTTACCAAAAGGTGGGATCAGAAGCACAGCATCCTCTGCAGATGAGTAGAGGCTTTAACAAACTCAGCTACAAACCACTAACTTGAGAATAAATACAGAGAATAAAAGAAGTGACATGAGTCACAAGAGTTAGACTGTGAGGAATATGAAAATACTTGGTTTAATTTCACTCAAAAATGTCCATTTCCTCTACCAACATATACTAACATGGATGCTCTTCCAATGTTTTGCAAAATGTGCTTTACAAAATCTCCATGCCCAGGTTCAAATTGATCTTAAAAAAAAGCCAATAAGTATTTATCAGATTCAGTACTTCCTAGATTCAGTATGACACTCACAGATTGATGTATCTTGATTGTCCTTAAGAACATTCATTAACTTAACAGTGAAAACACAACCATACAGACATATATTTTTAACAAGAGGACATGCATTTTCAGATGACATATGTCACAAAATACTTCACTATATTCTGACAGTACTTAGACATGACCAGCAACATGAGAATTTGTCACCAGATAACTAAGAAGGTGGTGGATATGACTCTAAAATCAAAGATTCATCTTTGCTTATCCAAGAAAAAGAGATCAAAGAATATTTTTAATCAAAATTCTACTTAAAAACTCAGCTTTGAAATTATATAGATCAGATTTTAGAGAACAAAGTGCAGCATGTGCAATAACTAAATACCAAGTATGTACTGGAAAAAGTACTGGTATTAGCAGCAAGCACAGTAGGTGACTGGTATTCTTTCCATAAAAGATAAATACTCACAGCTGATAAAGTAACCAAGTCTTTTTTAATCTTTCTTTACAAGGGAAATTATAGTCTGTCCTTCTCATAGTGGCAACAGTTGTTACCAAACTCCATTTTTCATTTTGCTGGTCTTTCCACTATCTGAACTTCTTATCTTTTTACTCTTAAAAGCCCCCTAACTCAAGGTACAATTGCTGCTCTCTAATTAATGCTGAAGAAAGTTGTTGCCTTCATTTTTCCAGGATACAGATTTTTTTTAAATTTACTTTTTAATTTATTTTGCTTCATTCTAGCAAATAAAAGAGAATTACTGCATTTCTGATTTAGTGAAAAGTCTCAATAAATCAAGAGAACTCTGCAAAAGGAAGGAAGAATAGTCTAACTCTCAGACATCTAACTTTGTATTTAAAAGTCCTTATTCCTCTCAGAGTAGTATGTCTGTAATAAGTTGTCATAGACAAATGAGCTTTTAGGGAGCTGCATAAAATTCACTGACAGGTAGGAATTACAGTTGTGACCCTATCTAAAGCCTAATCCTTTGCTAAGTCAGTTCTTTCTCTTCCTCCTCTTATCTTTCAGTTTCTTAGGCAGGCTCCTGTAGCTTGCATTGGATTGATTTCCTACATACAAGGTCTTCCAGTTTTGCAATATAGTTTTTCTCCCCACAAATTTCTTTAGGCTTGCCACCTTGACTTGTCATCATTGCCCTCTAAATGTTATTCATCACACTCCTCAGTAGAGTTCTCAGCTTCAGTTGGACTTTCAGTTTCTTCATTTTTATCAATCTTTGTCTCTCAAATATCATTTACTCTCCCAAATCGACACAGTGCCAAAATATTGCAACATTGCAATAAGGTCTTGTCAACTCTTCCTCTTTCCATCTTGAGTGGTCTTTGGATTATTCTCCTTGAAAGTCACTTGAAGTTTAAAGACAGACAAACCTGGACTCAGAGAAGTTCAGAACACTTCCATCCTTTCACAAGTGCTGCCATGACAAATATCATTCTCAGACATTTATCAATACCTCAAAGCTCCAGAGTATTTTGGTGCTAAAATACCTGTGGATATACTTAAAATTTGTCAATAATGACTGTTTGAGCAACAGGTGAATACAGCTGACATTTGATTCTCCTTTATTCTTGGCCTTGAGAGACATAAATTCTGAGGAAAGCTGAAACTTGAAGTGAATCTCCTTTTCCTCTATTTCTATCAGAAGAGCTTCCTATTCAATCACTTTCTCCTAAACCTTTATATTTTCCTCTTAAGTGTTTTTATTTTGAGTGATTAAATATCAGATACATAATTGTATCTTTGAATTAACATTTGCTTGTCTCCTATGACTCGTGTTCCAGAAAATTAGAAAGCTGAAGAACTATACCAAGTATTGAAATGCATTATTTTTCTCAAAGGAAAGAATGTAATATTACCATACATAGTCTTATGTATATACTTGATGTATGATTATTATGTGCAGTTAAAAAGATGCTTGTGTTCACTGTTGGGTTTTTTTTCTTTTTTTTTTTTTAAAGTAATTATTCCTTCCTAAATTCCTTTTTGTAGAAAACAAAAGGTATTGGTTGATTTTCAAGGGAGTTATTACCAGAAAAAATGGATTCTGAAACTCATAACCAGCCCAGTAAATGAAGAAATTGATGTTAATTTCAGTAGGAGAAGAACCTAAGTTTGATAAACAAGTAAATACAAGATATAATCAGATAGAGAATTCTCAAAGAACATTGAAGCTGAATGTCCACCTGTTTCCATCTATTTCATTCACTTGACTTCACTTGATACTCATCCTCTCTTGAAACAGAAAGTGCAATCAGTACAAAAAACTTCTAAACCTGATCAAGAAACTCATGTGAAAACAGACATATGAAAATAGCAATACTTTGATTTGGAACAAGTTTTCTACCCACATAAGTGAGAAGATAATAACCTGTTTGGGAATTACAGCTGTATTTAATTGTCCTTCAAGATTTTGCACTAAAGAGTCTTTACATTTATAACAGTTTTTGACAATGCAGAATCTATATTTTAAGAATACACAGATCATTAGCATTCATTTTTAGCCACAAACACAAGTCACACTGCTGAATGCATCAAACCCTGTAAATCCTACTAATTAGTAACACTGGCAGTTGTGTGATATTGTCGTTCATCAGACAGCTTTATTTTGGTTTAAAAATGATAAAACTAAACGGCTTTCATCCTCTGTCATTCTTCATTTACAATCTGAAGTGGGGACAAACCCACACAGACAAACCCACACATAATATGGCCTTATTAACTGAAAGCAAATGCAACTGAAACCATCTCTGCTGATAAAAAAATGTTTTTGCAATTTCTGACAACACAGTAGACGAATTGGCAATGCAGCAATTCAAGGCAATGCACATCCCAGAAAAAAAAAATTGAATTTATCTGATAACATTATAAATCTTATATTTCTGTTGAAGTAACATTTAAAGAAGTTATTATCTTTACATAAAGTCAAACAACACAGCCTGACTTCATTCTAACTGTAATAACATCAGATAGTCCTTTCTGTATCCATTAGAAAAGTTTGAAGCTATTTTATTTACTTGGCTGTGTAAGTAATTTATCATCTTACCTTTAGAAATAAACAAAGAGCAAAATAAAGTACAAGGCATTCTAGAAAGAGTCTAAGAAGTCTAAGAAACCAACATTTGCAGATGCTTCAGCACATGATTCTCTTAAGTACAGAAAGCAAAAAGAGCCAAGAAGAAATGATTTCCAGAGTATTGAAAAAAAATCTGCGGAAAATTACCAATGTAATAGCTGAGTTGTGAAGGAGCTGGGAAAATGTACTCTTTTGAGGGGCAAGAAATGTTATTTTCTTCTATTTACCTTCAGAAGTCCTAAAGAATGTAAGCATTTAGAGTTTGAAAGGTCAAAAGTAGACTCCCTAGGGCCTTTTTCTTCCTCATGAAGAAGACAGAGATCTGATTTACCATTTTAAGTCTAAAGAAAAACTTAATTTTGAAATATCACATCAGAAGTTCATAAGAGAAGCCTGATTTCAGAAAAGTCATCTTGCTGCAAAGTATCACTATCATTTCACAAAATGCCTTCAAAAAGTTTAAAAAAGCACTTTATTTTAATGAGTAGAAGCACATAAACCATGCATAAAATTAACTCGTTACAAATGCAAATGGTGGATTCCTAGATAAATGTATTCCTGACACAAAATTTAGATAATTTGCTGAAAAAATCAGCACATAAAACAAGTACATTCATATTGAGTTAGAATTTTTAAGAGCTCTTCCTCTGTAGTGGGAATAATTTTTTTTTTTGATAGAAATTAAATTATTTGTGCTTAAGTTATAGTTGAAATACCATGGCAGAAAGAGACTTACATTATTCAAAAATGTGTACTTACACAGAGTCAAAAAATTACCAGTCCTAGCTTAATTGATTTCTATGTTTTGTTTAACAGTTCAGCAACTACCAAAGTCATATCTGAGGTTGTATTTCATAAAAACTGTACTCTCATGTAGCTGTTGTATTTTATAAAATGTAAGAAATTAACAAAATAATGCCTTGTTAATGTCTGCTTCACTGGGACCTGTCACAGGAAAGACTGAATGTCTAATCTTGCATAGTGACATTATACTGGCTTGTTTTCAAAGATGAAAATCTTGAATTCTGTTTAAAATGAGATGATGTTCTGTGGCAATATATAACAACCAAAATATAACCAGTCTACTGGACAGGTGGAAGAAATCAAAGGCATTCATCACAGAGAGATCTGACTGCTGGAAGAAAAAAAGGAAAGCAGCAGAGATACATGGATTTATGTCCGTCAGGACAGAAGCAGCAGCATTTTTGCTCATGTCACAGACTTTGAATTTGAGTTATTCCTAAAATCAAATGATGAAGTGGAATCATGAGCCAATTCTTTCTAAGCTTAATGTACTTCACTGTTTTCAACTACCCGCATTTTTTTCAGTCTTTTATTTATGGCAGAGGAAAGGAGAGAGAACGAGAGACATTATTCTTTCAAAAGCTAATACTTGTTTTCTTTCCACTGGAAAATACTTAAGCAGACTGAAATTATGAACATTAAAAAAGGGCAGGCTGAGACTATATTCTGCTGCAATTCTACAGAGAAAAAACCTAGTGAAGAGGAGTAGAGGCACTGTCATGATAAGCCATAGCATGAATTCAGAATTGATTTTCTTTACTTGCTGGACAAGAGCACATTTTTATACAAAGCCCTGTTCATGTCCCACAGCTATTTAGGGTCTGTAGGAGGAAATGTTGACAGTCTCTTTCTTAAGCCTTCTTGTAGCTAATACTGCA
The DNA here is from genome assembly GCA_013400215.1 of Cisticola juncidis. Lineage (NCBI taxonomy): Eukaryota > Metazoa > Chordata > Aves > Passeriformes > Cisticolidae > Cisticola > Cisticola juncidis. The sequence goes on along the minus strand of VXBR01007699.1, from coordinate 736,990 downwards.
GCCTCTGCCAACTTGGCATTGCAAGGCTTCTATTGGACTCTGTGTGGGATTTGTAAAGCTCAACAAATCGAGAAAAATACTTTTCTCAGAGAAACCTCAGGATTTTCTCTCAGGAGAGAAGTATTATGAAATGCATGCTGCCTAAATGATTAGAATTCTCTAGCATTTAGACAGGACAAAAAACCTGTATGGACCTACAGTAATTAAAACCTATACTTTGAAATACATATTTGTGTTTGAAAGAACAGTTTTATATCCTTTAATATCTCTGCAGTGAAAATATGTGAATATTTGCAGTGACTGAAGCTGAAGTAACAGCTATCATTTCAAGATGCTAAACTGTTTATTGTTTTAATTAAGTTCACAATGAACATTTTAGTACAATTTATAGAAGTTTAACTCTTTCCTCTTTTCCATAATATTAATCACCCCCTGCAACAAAGAGCAGATACAATTTACAAACTGCCAGCATGCTGCAGACATCACTGAGCCCCAGGATGGTTAAGCATTTTGCATTTTGAACAGGCACAAGGTTCATGAGCAAGCAGAAAGAGGGAAGAAATTACTGATATTTTTTCTGCAAAGTTTGATTACATATTTTTAGACATTTATTTCATGAAAGAGCTGTTCATACTGTACTTGACACATATTCTGAAGGTACAAAAGAACATAGAAATGGCTTCTGCCACATCAGAATCTCACCAAGCCCAGTTTCCTTCCCAGAGTGGCCAGTAGCAGATGATTAAATAAGAGAAACAGCATCCCAGCATGGTGTGTGCCAGCACTGTCCCTGTTTCCAGCTCTGCTATTTTGCAAGGAAACCTTTGGTTTAGGTTTCATGAGAAAAAGAAGAAATGGCTATATAACTATATTAAGCCACTTCAATATTCACTATCAGAAAGCAACTACTGCCCCCCTTTAACAAAGATGGAATTGAACATCAACAGGTCATAAGAACAACATTGTTTATTGCAAAGTGGAAGGAAAACAGTCTGGGAAAAAGATGGCTGCATCTAGACTTTGTATGCCAAAGCAGATTCATGTGCACAGGTTTTTATTCACCTGGAAAAAGTCAGGGGGAGAAGCCACAGCACCAAAGGGAGGAGAACTGCTGCTGGTGGCTGTGCAAAAGTCTATGGCTTTCCAGGCACTGCATTTTCATTCAGGTGAACTTTTAATTCAGCACAGTCACTACCTCTAATACAGCTTAATCACTGAAAACTATGGCATATAATCCCACTTTCTGATATTTCGGTAAATTCTAAGGTAAAGCTAATCCTATACAGCATTTTCAGCTACAAAATTGTTATTTTTAAAGTACTGATCTATTGTCATGCACAGAGCAAAGCTGTTTTCTGAAATGTTTACAACTTCACAAATATTTTTTGAGTTACACTATATTCAAAGTTTTATCAGATCAAAAATCCTGTGCTATAGATTCTCCTATTTGTGTTAACACTGGGGTTTTTCCCTCATTTTTGTTAAAATTTCTGCTTCTATGATAATGAGATTAAACCTTTAGGCACATTGGGACCTGTATTTTGGATTGATCAGCTACTGCTTCCTTTGTCTCTTTCTTCAGAGTGAAAATCATTAGAGGCAAGAATTCACCTTGACATGCACCTCTATTTTCTTCACAACAGAGTTGCTTAAAAATTTAAAACGGCAATGATTGGTGAACCACAACAGTGAGTGAAATCGATAATGAAAACAGCTTTATTAGCTCTCTAACTGCTCCTGTGTATCTTCTGTAAACTTGCAACTCTTTCTTTCAGGTTCTAGGGGATGTTTCACCTTGGGGGTGGGAGGGGACAGCTTATCTGTGTCCTTCACACCCTGAACTAGGTGCCTGAAGTGTTAAGTGTTAAGAAGTGTTTCTGTTTTGATCATGGAAGTGATTCTGGTTTTCCATTCCCTATAGAGGGACTGAAATTACATTAGAATCACAGTTCCATTACCAAGAGTTGGGTAGTGGGGAATAAGTAACACTTTGAAACCTGCCTAAACAACCAAGAGGATGACAAAGAGACTCATTAAAGTTCCATACATCTTACAGCCCATTAAAGCTTCTGGGAACACAAGAGTCTTGTTCAGTTGTGCAAATACACGTTTACAGAAGATGAGAGACATAAAAATAGGAAGGAGAGATTTAGTGTCTGCAGTGGTTTAAAATGGAAGGTATCACTCTGGGCTGTAAATTTACTTACATATTATATTATATATATATATTAAGTGTGTATATATAGATATACACACACACTATATATATAGTGTGTGTATATATATAATACACACACACACACATATACACATATACATATATACATATATACATATATACATATATACATATATACATATATACATATATACATATATACATATACACATATATACATACATACATATATATATAAAAGAGGGTTTGACTACAGAAATCTATGTCCCGAAAAGTTATTCAAGGAAATAGTAATTTCAGAGTTTCCAATCCAAGCTTTTATGCTGAATCTGCTCTCCAAAGACTGTAAGTGTATTATGGAATGTTTGCTTCATCACCCTGTCTAATAACTAAAACTAAATTAAGAATTTAAGAATTTGTAAGTGCTGAAGACCTCGTAGACTGTCAATAACACATCAGAGACTTGCCTTAATATCTAAGCAATGCAATAATCGCATTTTCTCCTTTACTGCTTGTGTGGACAAGAACAGAATTAATTATAAAAGCAAAAGTATACCAATTTTATCAAAATGCTAGTTTCATTTGTTAAAGAAAACAGAAAATACAGAAAATACAAGGTAAGCCTCTTAAAATCACAAATTCCTAGTTTCTAAATGCTATAACAAATAAATCCAGTGTTTAGTATACATCCATACATACCACCAAACTGATGTGGACAGCAAAAGAACTTGTGTTGTGCACTTATCTCTAGGATATACAGTTTCCCAAGTTTTACTTTAGACTGTTTTATTTTAGCTTCACAGTCTGAACACAAAATCACAACTGGAGATTTGGATTTAGTTTAATGCAAAAGAAGCCAAACTATTCATTCCAAGAATGAACAAAAATACAAAAGTACAGTAAGTGGGAAAAATGAGGCCATTGACTTAATAATGTAAGATTTATTGCTGCTTTAGCATTACTTTAAAATGAGATGTCCTCACTGAATTATTTCATTTAGCTTTGGTATCCATTTAATGGCAGGGGAATATTCTATTCAATTAAAGTAGAGAGCATTGTACACTTTGTAAACAGCTCTTGGCTGTTTTCACCTCTTTGAATGCTATGTTATCAGAGCAAAGGCTCAAAGTCACAACACCAAAGCAATCATCATCTGCTTCAACAATGTATGATCCACATGCTATAAATCTGCAGTGTCTAAAGAGTTGCAAATTTGAAAAGAAAAACTTTGAAACCACCTCAAA
>VXBR01007699.1:682476-733543 GCA_013400215.1 Cisticola juncidis | reverse complement strand
AAAAAAAAAAAAAAGTTGCATTTCATCTGTAATTCAGAATCTAAGCATCAATTAGCTAAATATGGGAGTAAAGGAAGACAGCATTTTGGAAGACAGTATATTAGAATACTATTTCTTCTTTCACAGGTTAAGGAAAGTTTTAAATTACTTATAACAGTTATTGAAACCATTTACCTATTTCAAATCTACATATAAAAAATTGTATGTTCATCTTCCCCTGAAAAGATCACTAAATTTTCTGGACTATTTTCCTCTAGTCAAGGGTGGTGCCCCTGTTCCTGGAACACATTCCCAAGATGTTCCAGCCTCCTCAAGGTGCCCATGCTGTCAGTTAAGCCATGGGGCTTGAAATGCTGTGCACATGCTCTTCTAATTGGAAAGAGTAATTTGATGTTCCCTCCTTCATCCCATTGCAAGTAAGGATCCAACTCTCAATATTCTTTAAAATGAAAGGTCTACTTAGGCTGAACAAAGTCACATAAATGTCTGGTTTAATAAGACAGAAGCAAATGAAAGTCCAAACATTTAGTGAAATGAGTCATCATTATCTGCATCAAAATTCATAGCAAAGACTGAGGAAAATATTTACACTTTCATATTAGTTTTTCTACAGACATTAGGATATGATAATTTAAGCAATTTTAGCTTGTGTGAGTTTATTGGGGTAAGGGGAGAATACCAGAACTTCCTATTTGTAACACTCTGCTGAACAGACAGAACCAGTTGGAAGCACTGGGAGAGACAGATCTTTCCACAGGAAATAGTGGGGTCCTCATTCTTCTCCACACCCAGGAAACTTGGAGTGTAATTAAATGTCAGTTGCAAAGACAGAGAGCTAGGATCAAGGGTTTTTTTGTTTGACGACGAACATTTCAGTTGATTACAGACCAGCATGTCATTTGGGGGAACTGATAAAGAGAAAAGAAGTGATTGACTATGATCACTTCCATGATGCCACCAAACTGTGACAACTCACAGAGACAGGAGACTTTCTAATTAAAACACCCAGAAGCTGGAAGCTGCAGAGGCCTCAGTGACTTAAAAGCCTTGACATAGGATATTAAGGACCTTGTAATGAAGTCATGCTCAGACAAGCCTCTAAAATGAAAATTCTAGCCATAGACAAATTTGCCATTTTATTTTGACACACCCTGTAGTGCAGCTATGTGGACTCCCCCATGCCCTGAGCTGGAAGATTTTCCTCCCAGCCCAAGAAGCTGACACTGAAACCAAAATACTGAAAGATCTCAATTAATTTCTAGTGCCCACAGATGCTGGAAAAGCCTGACATGCATGTGCTCTTGGCACTTCAGCCTTACAGCTGATTCACTGCTCTATCCTTCCTCTCTGATCTTCAGCTGTGGCAAAAAAGTACAATCAGGTATTTTCATTACCAATTTTCCCTTCCAGAGCTATGACAGTCCAAATATTCAAGCAAAGCAGAAAAGGTAGCATGAAACTACTTCTGCACAATTAATGAAAATACTCCAGATTTTTTTTTTTTTAATAGTGTAGATATTGTAAAAGATTGCATGCATATTGTTTTCTACAGCTTTGGAGTACAATATATTAAGACTGCAGTATTAAGCACCTGATTTGTTCACTTCTATTTTCCAGGTGAACATACAAATACTATATGCAAATAAGATGTAATAAATATACAAAGGCAGTATAAAGTTAGTGCACACAGTAAAATACACATATCGAACATTTTCCTTGGAAGTTCCACATTCCAGTTTCTAGTAATACAAATCTGCAACACCAATTTCTTCAGAAATATAAATACATAATTCATATACACACACATACATCCTCTAATACTATTGGTTTCCTTTGATTCAGCCAATTTTCCTGGCAGAAGACCTCTATATGTGATTATCCATAGTTAATGTCTAAAAAAATATTAAATATTACTCTATGTGATAGTCAGATTATAGCTAGGGTGAAATGAACATATATTAATGTCAGAATAAAATGTAACAAATTACCAACCCAAAATTTCATTTTCTTTCACACAATGCTGAATTGATATTTTTGCCAGTTATTATTTATCTTCTGTACAGGATATTCTACATTAGATTGCACTTTAAAGAGGGAGAAAAGTCACATGGAATTTTATCATGAAGAACCATGCCCAGATTTGAAAGATGTTATGCAGATACAATTATGAATTTTTTATCATTTTATGTTGAAAAATTCTATTTAAAAAATCCAACATACCACACAGGAAGTTTCCATGAAATAAATGAAAAAATCTAGTGCCATCTCAAGGCTACTCAAGTATTTAATTATTTTTCTATAAAAATAACTAAAAAAATTATTTTATCTGGCCTGAAAATACATTCATTGTAATCTTTACAATCAGATATTATTTTATTGCTTTTTGTAGTGTCAGTACTCCCTGACATCTCTTTTGTAAAGGTACTTAACTTCCTTATGCAAGACAGTTATCTTACATATCTTTTGGATGCATTAATAGCTTTCTTTTTCCTCCTGCTGCTTTCTTGTTTTCATTTTGTCCAAGACCTATCTAGACATGTAACTTTTGAGTAGCCTGATTTTATCATATTTTTTATATGTTACAATATAAAAAGAGTAGTTTCTCTCAGTTTGTATAACTTAAAAGCTCCAAACTCATAGCATATATTCCTTTCTGACAATAAAAATTCTGAAGAGTTAAGTCTACAGTAAGTATTCATGACTGCACACTAAATTTTCATTACTCTGTTCAATACCCACAAAAACTGACTTATAAGAAGGAAATGTGCAGAAAGAAATTTTTTGGTACTTATCTTTCAAGCACACACCTATCTGGGATAGTTTTTAAAAAGTCTGTTGCTAGAAAGGCTATTCCTGCCTTTAAACTCACTCACCTTATGAGCTAACAGCAACTGATATGCAATCTGGTGATCCTGTTGCATTCCAGTCAGTAGAATTATTATTAGTGACTTGAAGTGGAAATGGATCAAATCTGGAATAAACATGCTGTAGAAACAGATTTTACATGCACTATTGAAACTTATGGAATGTTTTACCCTCACACAGTCACTAATGGAGAAGTTTACAGAACATTACAATCCAGTGATTTGCACTCCAATGTTTAGAAAAGATTTTTGGAGAGGTAAAAAACCAAGCAGTTATTTTTTTTACTGAAGGCACAAACCACAAAAATCCTTCATCATCTCCCTTTTTTTGGGCATTGTATTCTGTTTTATACCTAATAAAAACAATATTTCTTTGAAGACTTAAATCAAGACATTCACTATTTCAGTTTTATATGTATAAGAAAAATTAGGAGCTTGCTGCTCTATTTCTTTCCATTTGCAGATGCATAAAGCAGTCGCTTTAGAAAATGAACACTGTTAAATTTATGGCAATTGTGCTCTCATTTAGTCTAATCTCTGCTGCCTCAGCATAACATGCTGTCTTTATAGAGTGCCCACCAGAAAAGGAACCTCCACAAATTTTTTAACAGCTAAGGAAGAAAAGTAAAATCCTTGCTTTAAATGTGAGTATATTTTATAGAAATATAATGGTGTAATATTTGCATAATAAAGGCATCATAAACAAAAAAAAATAAAGGTATAATGCACTTTTCATTCAGTAGCTGAGCACCTGAACACAGAATTGTTTCTTTCATGGCAGACTGATGACCATGTTTACCTTTTTATATTAAAAAGGAAGTAATTAATTTTGAGAAAATCATTAAAGACACAGATAATGTACTGTCAGTTGTCTCTTGATCTCAGATAGAATAACTGGAAGCTTATATCCATAGTTCTACACTGCAATGCTGGAAAATTATCTGAATTAATTGATTACGCTGTCTAGATGCCAGGCTGAACAGCAAAATTAAGTTTTTGTCTTCCATCTGCAGAACATGAAGAATGTTTGCTCACAGTCCAAATGGTTTTAATCACAAGGTCCTGAGCCCCTGCCCAGAGCAGGGCACTCAGTCCTTGGATTATCAGCACAGGAGGGACATGGCCCTGCTGGAGTGAGTCCAGAGATCACAGAGATGATCAGAGGGATGGAGAATCTCTGCTGTGAGAAAAGGCTGAGGGAATTGAGGACTTTGGGGTGACCTCATAGCACCTTCCAGTGCCTAAAGGGGCCTTATAGAGGCAACACCCCTTAGAGATGCCCCTTTCTACAGGGGCATGTAGTGATAGGACAAGGGGAAATGCTTTCAGATTGAAAGAGGATTGGTCTAGATCAAATATTAGGAAGAAATTCTTCACTGTCAGGGTGCTGAGACACTGGCACAGGTTTCCTGGTCTAGTGGAGGTTGTCCCTGCCCATAGCAGGAAAGTTAGAACCAGATAATCTCTAACACCCATCCTTAATTTCATGACTGCTGAAAAACTTTTCATTTTGGCTAATTTTTTTGCACACTGGAATGTTCACCTTGCCTAAATACATGTTTAAATAAGCTCAGGAGGCAGCAGTGACACTTGAAAACAATGTCACTGGTTGGATTAAAAGCAGATATTAGTAAACAGATCATTATTGCATGAAGATAAAAAGCTCAGCAAATGTTAAGCTTGGAATTGGCTTGTACTTCAAAGTTTTCTGACTCCTGCCTGTGTGTTTCAGACCATGCAATTATGAACTCACATTACTACAAATCCCCTTCTGCTATAGTTAAATTGCTGTGAGCATCTTGGACTCAAGCCCTAGCTAAAATTACATTTCCTTCTTTATGCCCCAAGCACTCAAAACAGTCTTGAAATCTTCTCCCTGTTTTCTTCATAAAAAATCCCAACTCTAAGATCTGATGGAGAAATCAGATCTTATAAAGTGCAGAGGTCTTATCACTAAAAAAATGAGGATCACAGGAAAATTTGATGCTCAGTTTCTATATATTCATTTGAACATTGATGATCTATTTACAGGTCTCTTGATTTTCTTATAGGAATCAGAAAATACAGCTAAATTATTAATGTACTTTCCATTGAAATTGTTGAACAATTATATTCTAGATTCTGTACATGATAGTGGAGGCAATGTCTAAATCCCTTTATCTGAAAAAGTCATAGCTCTGAAAACAATATGAAAAGAAAGAATACATAACTGAACTACTTCAGCTAAAAGAGAAAATGCTTCTTTTTTCTGTCAGAGAACATAGATTATGAAACACACCTTCTCATTTTTCCTCATATTATGTAAGATTGAGGGAAAAGAAGGTAACTGTGCAGTTCTAGGTGTATGAGCAAGTTAAGAAAGCCTTCTTCCTCAGCAAGAAATTCACCTAAAAGGCTTTTTTTTTTTTAATATAATCTATAGAAACAAGAGCAAAATCCATCTTTCGGCACCATAGGATTTTAACCTTGTAAAATAAAATTTCTCAGGCATGCTTTTGTGTTATTTTCCACATTTCTGTATTGAAACTGCATCTTAAAAATATGAACAGTTATTGTAAACCTATGCAAGGGATGCTTGACTGGCAATGGAAACACTTTGTGTCACTTCATTTCTTTCAAGAGATCTTGTTTCTGTAACAAAGGTGAGTAACTCTCTGTTAAATACAACAATAAAATAATTCTCTAATTTTGGACACTATCCACACTAATGCATGGACACTTCAATCAATTAATTTTTTCTCCTTTTAGTTTTCTATTTTTGAAATCTGTAACAATCAGACAATTGATTAAAATACAATATTTAATAGATGTATTATCACTATATCTTTGTTCTTACATAGTCACAAATATTTAAGCCTAGGAAAAAATGCAAGATAAATGATAACCTACTATACATATTCTAAGTAGTGGCATAAAATTTAAATTAAATTTTCAATGGACTGTAATAGGTTTAGGATAAAATACATGCAGTTGTAGCAAACTGAATTTGAGGATGCCTTTAAGAGAAATTTTCTATCAATTTCAGATTTTTTGTCTTCATATACTTCTCCTTCAAAAGGTTAGTTAGAAGTATTAGAGCAAAAATGCACTAGAGGTTCAGGGTGACGTCAAGAGGTGTCAGAAAAGAAAATCCTTAAAATCTGCCAATTCTCTGAGCTGGACCTAATGAAACATGGTTTTATTGGGATTGTAGGATTTCCTATTCAGTTCAACAGCCATGCAATTCCAGGGAAAGGAGGGGCAGCACTTTAAGGTTAAAGGAGGAAAGGAGACCCCACAGACACAGGCACACACACATCTCTCCCAAGCAAACCAAACATGAAGCAAATGAATCTTTGTCATTTCTTTTCCTAAATTGCTTGTCCATTGCTGGGAATATACAATGCATGTTTTTGTTAACTTCTTAAAACAGCTTCCCCATGTCTCCAATACACAAAATTGATATGTTTTAATTCTCATTTACTTTAAGAGATACAGTTTTAAATGGTATGTCAACTTATTTTTTTAAGAGAAGCATTACTGATGTGGACTTTCAGGGCGAGGTAAGTTCTGCTATTAAGCAGGTACATTTTGATGTAAGTGATGCAGAAAGACTATCTCACCTTTACAATAGTTAGCAAAGTTTAATTTTGGCAATGCCTTTTGATTACATAATGAATAACTTCTTGAATAAAAATGTTTCAAAGAAGAAATTCAGGAAATCACTTGACAAGACTGTTGATATTATGAGATTGTACCAAGACAGAACTAAATTATATTACAACTCACTTCTTTAATAAATAAGAAAAGTCTATGTATTATGTTTTTACACCACATTCTAGGTATTCAGAGTTCTGAAAAAAAGAAAAATTGAATTAATACTGATAGGGATTGCCATAGTGATAAAAATAGCAACTGTGTAACAATCTTATTTGATTCTTCTCTTCCAAATAGGAATTAGGAAGAGGAAAGTGAAGAAAGAAAGGCAAGAACAGAAGAAACAGAGCTCAACATATGGAAAATATCTTTTCACCTCAGTAATCTGTCTCTCAAAATAATTTGATTGTTATTCAATGTTGTTAAAAAGGTCTGCCTACCATTGTATTGTGATTTTGTTTTTCTCTTGTTCAGAAGAACCATCTGGGTTGTTTTAGGCAGTTTTTGTTATTTCTTTTAATTATTAAGTTACTGAAATAGCTGAAACAGAAAAATAAAAAAACCCTAGATATTTCTGTGATAGCAAACAGAAAACACAAAGCCATTTTTGTTATTCAGGAGAGATGTTAATCTCATCTTATTTACCTGAATTGGATGAAATGAGCCCTTTGAATCTGAAAAACTTAGTCACAAAACTGAGTTTCCATAGTGATGATAATAACAGTTCAAATAATGAGACTGGTGGCATTATTTAAAAGTTTAACAGTTGAGAAAAAACAATCTTAGGATTTTGGTCAATACACTTTGGAAAGTAAGATACTTATGCTTCCAGCATAAGTAACCACACATTTTGAAGTAGGGATCTTTCAGATCTATAATACTTGCTCTGTGAAAATCCTCAGTGGCACATATATCTGCAACCACTAACAACCACTAGTATATCTCATTTACATACAGAAAATAGAGCTTAGTGGATGTGAATTCTGCAGAATATGTGCTCTCAAGAAAAAAAAAAAAAAGCTGACCTAGGAATGTCAATTCTCATTATTTATCCCACGTTTATGATACAAATTTCTTTTCACTGATAGCATTACACTGAGAGAGGTTTTGTAAAAGGAAAACTAGAAATAGAACCTGAATACAGTGAGGCCTTTAGAAGGACACCACGATGTGGGAAAACCCTCAGTGATAGAAAGGGACATATTGTTACTCCTGAATTTTGATACCACTGAAGTGTGAGGCAAAGCTTGCATCTAATTTCAATGGTAGGATGATTCCTTTAATTTGATTGCAAAATTCAGTATTGGGAACCATCTTTCTGAAGAGTGAGCAGTTCTGCGTTGCCAAAAGTGGTCTCATTATTAATATTTTAATTCCACATCTACTTGCTTATGATAACTTTAGTTTGAAGGGAATTATGCACCATGCAGAAACCAACTGTACTATTTAAATCTGTAGCTATTCTAGTGGAAGCTTTCATTATTTAAATTCTATTCTGTATTGTCCTTTAGAAGTCATAATTTAAACTGAAATCTCTGGGCATTTTTGTTGTTGTTTTGTTGGGGTTTTTTGTTGTTTTGTTTTGTTTGTTTTGGATTTGGGATTTGTTTTATTGTTTGGTTGGGGTTTGTTTGGGCTGTTTTTTGGTTTTGTTTTTTTTTAAAAGCTGGTCTTTTCATTCTGCTGGCAGTACACAAATGTGTCTTTTCACTTACATCATCTTGTTTTCTCACCTGCAGGCTTGCAGATAGCCTTACCAGGTGGAGCAGATGCAGGAACAGGAAGCCATGGAATGAATTTAGGGCATTCACACCTAAACCTTGTACAGTTCTGCTTTGTGGCAGCTTCTCTCCTTAAGGGCTGGAGTAAAAAAACTCAAACAGCTAAAAACTGACCCAGATGATTTATGAATCTAGGATGTTATGGCTCTTAATGGCCTTCAACGGGGTTTTTTTCAGCTTTGGCATTGCTGCAGGGGTCACAAATGATTTACTTGTATCATCACTCATCTTGGAAAGGCATGTTCTGAGTTTGGCTGCAAGAATGAGAGAAATGCATGGACACTGTACTCCTTGGAATATGTTGGAAGATAGTTTCTAAAAGGAAGGTTTGAGAAACCTGCCATCAGTTTGAGCTATATGGATACTAGACCTAGCAAAACCAGAGATTAGTTCAACAAACTGAATTTAGGAAGAAAATAAACAAATAATATGAAACATTCAAACAAACAAACCCCCAAACACTTTCTACGAAGTTTCATCTCAAGCAAGTATCATGACAACATGATCCCTGAAAGAGAGGAAGTAAATACAGTAGAAAATGTCACAGAACCACAGAATATTCTGAGCTGGAAGGGACCCACAAGGATCATGAAGTCCAGCTGTGAAGTGGATGGCCTGTACAGGACTAAACCCACAAACCTGTCATTGTTAGCACCATGCCCTGATCAGCTGAGCTAATTGCAGTGATAAGGAAACATTTATGTCACCAGACACAACAAAGATAGACAAGACTACCTTTAAATAATGCATTTCCTTTTGATAAAAAGAGAGGATATTTTTAGCTACCATAAAATAAGAAAAACAATTGGAAGAGTCACAAAGTCAAATTGGAAATGTAGAATTTAGCTGGACCTGTTTTAAAAGGGCTGATGGTTTTGAACTAAAAGAGGGCAGATACAGACTAGATATAAAGATGAAATCTTTTACAATGAAGTGAGTGGAACAATGGAACAGATTGTTCAGATAACCCAGAGAGGTAGATGGTAGATGGTAGATGCCCCATCTCCAGACACATTCCAGGTCAGTCTGGAGGGACTCTGAGCAACCAGGTCCAGTTGGAGATGTCCCTGCTCATTGCAGGGAGGTTGGACTAGACGACCTTTACAGGCCCCTTCCAATCCAAAATATTCTGTCTTTCTCTGAAGTATTAGTTGCATTGCACACAGGTAATGTTTTTAAAAACCCCCCTGGTTATCAAAAAGGAGACACAAGAAGTGTGAAGTTCTCCTAAAGCTGAAGAGCAGTTAGGATCACAGACTTGCACCTACAGCCAAACTTGCCAGCTGCTTTCCACACTGACCTCCTCCTTTTAGCACTGTGTATGAAAAAAAAAAAATCTTTCATAAACAAACCAGTGCCTCGTTACTTGATTAAACAAAAAACCCTTATATTTTACACACTTACTTTTAGCACATATATACATTTATAGCAATGTTTGATCTTACAGCTTTTTCTCGCAAATATATTTAAAGTCAAATGGAAAGCATTACAGAATTATCCCAAAACATTTATCTTTTCTTTTTTTTTAGGTCTGTATTAAGTCTGACAGACTATGAAATACTGAATATGAAAGGCTGTTAATGTTCTTAACACTTTACTATAAAGAAAAGAAGGATGTTCTCATTTGAAAAGTTTGGAAAGTCTGTGAAGGTTATCTGAAATAATCAAATGAGAAGAAAGAGAAACAGGCAATTAATGATATCTTCCCTGTGGACTGAGAAAGCATCACTAGAGGGAGAAAATTATCTTTCCCTTTATCATTTTGTGGAAAGATAATTTTAATATATAGAACCACAATTAATTTTCTTTGGTTGATGCAGTACTTAACAAAAACCAAAGTAATATTTTTTTTACTAGCTAACACTTATTTTTTCCATGGAACTATACTCCATCACAAAAATACTCAAACTGAAGCTCTGAAGCTAGAATAATTGATTGCATTTTCAAAACTACAATACATTAAAAGAATCTTGGTAATCTAACCAGACTAAAATGGCTTAAAAGAAAATAAAACCCCCATATTTCAGGAAATAAAATTAATCATCATTGGAAGATTTTATCAAGATAAGACTAGCTTTAATTCAAGTATATCAGTTTAAATTATAGACAGGTAAATAAAATAAAAAGAACTTAATAATGTGAATCTGTTGAACATTATTCTCCTAGCTATGAAACAGAAAGTCAGAGAGTTCAATGTACAAACTCTAATAAGTAATACTGATAGGACCCTGGTGATATTCCTTCCTTCCACTTCTCAGAACAAACTTTTACATTTCAAAACACCAAAATGCATCAAATTATTTAGTGAGATATTATGGCAGTTCCAGCTCTCTCTACAATGCACATGAACCATTTGCTAACACAGCTGAAAGTGCATGGACAGATTCTCCCCTGCAGGTAAGAAAGGCAGTCCATTTTATAGTATTTAATTATAAAAGAAAGCCATGCTCTGATTGCTACATCATGAGAACAGTCACAAGTGTCTTTGGCAAGTCACACCTTAACAGGTGACTCTGAGATATTTAACTTCTGCTTAACCCTGAAACTTTGTGCTTAGTAATTAATATCATTCCTACTACCTGAGGAACTTCAAAGTAGCTTCTTGTTCTAATGCCCCTTCTGCATTTGAACTTGTTCAGAAACACTGTGATCCTAGATCAGGAAGAAAATTAGAATATGACCCAGGAACCTAAATTTTTAATCCTAAGAGAACACAGTCTGCTAATATGACAATTTGCAGTATCCAATACAGTTGTATTTCAAATCAAAGCTGTAGGAATTATGATTGATGATATAATTGATTATGATTGATGATATAATCACTAATTATGATTGTCTTATAGACAAAATCAGTATTACTTCTCTGTTTGAAATTAAAGGTGGGTCACCTTGCTGAAGGGAACTCCAGCATCAGATATACAAACAGGAGAGAAACAGGAACTTGACATTGTTTCTGAGTGGTGTATCTCTTGATCTGGGAGGAAGGAGATGTGGGATCTGATTCCTGGCCTCATGGCCAGGTTTCAAATTAAATTACTGCATTTTTACAAACATATTTATGTCTGTGGAAGCAAGGGGTAAAACTGACAACTCCAAACATTTGAATTCTCTACTGGGAAAATCACTGTGCTTCATGTTCTTTTCCACACCTGATGAAACTTCCCTTCTTCCCCAGTAAAGCAGAGCTGCAGAGAAGAGGCCTTTTTGCACAGGTGTGGGATGAAAGCTCTCCCAAACATGTCAGACACATAAATGAAAGCTCAAGCCATATAAAGGAGTTATTTAGACTCTAAAAAAAACCAAATGATTAAACAAATGTCACATTTCTGTCTTACTGGATAGTTCTAATAAGCACATTCATTTGGGACTGTTCTCAGTTGGGTTTTTGGTGGTTTATGACACTACTCTAACATGCTCAGCCATCCCTGCATGACACAGTTGTGTAAAAAAGAGCTCTGAGTTGTGTTCAAGTGATCAGACTCTCAATGTGCTATCACTAGCTTTCACAAGTACAGAATAGATAATCTTTAATGGACAGAGCCCTAATTATTCCTGTACTAAATGGCATTAGAGTCCTACCATTAGTGTCCTACCAGAGCTGCAGTGGTCTTACAGCAGCCCAGCTAGCAGTCAGAGGGGTACCTCATCCCAGTGGGGTGCTGTGCCACCATTCTATTGTTTTTCAGCTACAAAAAAAGATGGAAACTCCAAGAGTTGAGTATCTTCCTTATCCCTGATATTTATCACTGTATTCATCTAGACCTAAGCTGGCCCCTCTTGCTGAATAGACTGGACCTCACAACATCAGGCTGAAGGATGATCATGTCCTCTCTGAAGGTACTGAGTTTCTCCGATAAAAATTAAACAATTTTGGGGTGATTTTGTCCGTGTATCTTGCTGCACTACAGATGGAAACACAATGAATATTGAAAACATCCTGGTCATTTGAATTCTTTGCTTGCTTAGGACATCTGGAAAATGTATAAGGCTTTTCCATGCACTTAGGCTTAAAAGTATAGATTTATGTGAAGAAATTATTTCCTTTTCCAGTCTTAATGTTTTTTTTAAGATATTTAGGGGTTTTGAAGTTAATTCCCAAGTTACAGTCTGCTGTTAGGAGAGTGCTTGGAATAGCACACACTTTGTCTTCCCTGCTGTAAATCTTAACAGTGCAGAGCACTCCATGTTTCATAGACAACGTAAAAGATACATCATAGCCATTAACCTTCCCCTCAGCTGCTGATAAAGTAAAATAGGCCCATTCTTTACAGTAACAGTAATGTATCTGTTCAGATAAATATTCCTCTTGCTGCAATAAAGTACAGCATTTTACAGCTGCATACCATCTTTGCAAACTATACCGTGGCAATTAAAATTAAGTATGAACAGAATACTAAGTGAAGATTTGAAGGCAAAAGGGGATGAAAGACCTTTTCCTAAAACTTTGCTCAGCAAAATCTGAAGTTCAACATATAAATCAATGCTTGCTTATGTGAATTTTTAAGTCTACAGCAAAGATATAACATTAAATTAATTTCTGGTAATCACTTCCTGAAGGCTGTTAATTTGGTATAGTTAAGCATAAGTTTATATACCTGGCATTTTTTTTATTGTACACAAGCTAGTTATATCAGGAGGCTGTAATTGAAGGACTCATATAAGTTAAAATTTAAGAAGCTATTTTATAAATATATAAACAGAATTATACTTAAAATATCAGTAATTTAATAAAATTTATTATGATTTCATAATTGATCATAAGAGATTCAAAAGCTCCAGCCTTGTTTCATTTACTATGTAGCCTTGTGCAAATCACTGACAGTCAGTTTCTCTCATTTTCCCACAAGCACAAGACAGAGTTCTGTATTTCCCAACCAAGAAGCATATTCAGGATCAGATCCACACTGACTGGCAGGATTGGTTCATCACATTTATGTGTAAGGGTTGCTTAGTGGCCTAAACCTGTACATTTATGTGTACATGGTACATTTATCCTTGACTGATTCTGGGTAAGAACTTGTGATGCTATTACACCTGAGGAAATATTCAGGATTTGCACTTCAGAGTAACCCTAATACTTCTGAAAAAAGAAATCTATTGATGGATCTTATCATATAATGTTATAGCAACATCATTTTTTACTGGATGGGGCAGGAAAAGAATACTTGCAGTTTATACTCAAACCTATAAATCAGAAAGATTTTTTTTTTTATTTACTTCTGTAAAAGAAAATCATAGCTTCAGAAACATAGCAGTACAAGAATACATGCCACCTTATCAGTTTTTGAAACTAGTGGAAAATAAATGTTCAAATATTGTTTTCAGATATCATTATCATGTTATCAGCATAATTTTAATCTCATGTATCAGCATCCACTTCGACCAGTCACATTTTTCAAAAAAACACTTTATCATAAATTTCATTTCATAAATGATGACAAAGTCATTTTTCTGTGACTCTTTAGCTGCTCATCCCACAGGACCACGAGACTTCATGCCACCCAAAACTCCCAGGAACACATTTTTTGCCTAAGTGAGTGAAGTATGAGAAATTTATTAGATTAGAGCCTAACAGTCCAACTCTTTTTTCAAGTGTACAGACATGAGATGACAGCATTAAATAGAAGGCACAAAACCAAATAAATTAATGTAGTCAGTTTGACATATTCTTGGGCTCAAAGATTATAAAAAACTTGAAGTTTCTGCATATACCTATGTGTTTCAGAAAAGTTGTGAAGTTTAAAAGCCATGCTGAACTAATTGCAAAATATTTCCCATCTCTTTTGTGCTCTGAAAAATATAATTCCCAAAATAAGAGAACAAAATAACATGAAGTGAAATGAGCTATACATAGGTCATTTCCAATGTTTTAATTTTAAAAAAGAAAAATATGAAAAGACCTATTTTTGTTGACCAAAGCTACTTCATTCACACTGCTGTTATGCTTCTTTCCACACTATCAGTTGAAGAGTAAGAAAGCAATATAAAAAACCTTTCCCTGCTCAATCCCCTCAGCTCTTAAATATTGAAATCATCTTGATGCCTTGAGTTTTAACTTCAACGTTTTCAGATTCTGTGCTACGTAAGTGTAGTTCTGAGGCTTTTATTAAATGCTAGTAAGCTCTCTTCACACAGCAGGTACACAAAACAAATCCTTTCCTGATGAGGACCAAGGACAACTTTCAGGACAAAAAGCAAAAACAACAATGGACTGAAGGGAGGAACAAGGAGGATGAGACCTCACAGCCCGAAGCTGTAATTGGACAATTACAGACCAATATGCAAATGGACCAAAGCCTATAAAAATGTAAGATCTCATGACAGGGGGACCACTTTGTGACCCCTCACTTTTTGTGACTCTGGGTGCAGCCCTGGTCAGGCTCCTGTCCTGCTCAAGGTGGATCCTGGAGGCCTTTTAAAAAATAAATACCTGCTTTGTTCCCTAGTCCAGTCTCTGTTTCACGTCAGCCTTCCAAGGCATCAATGTGAACTGGAATGAAAATGATCAATATAAATTTCAGCATTATTAAAAGATGCAATCTATAGATACTGGGGTAAAATAACATGAGGTGTTTCCTAAAATGACACTGATTTTTAGGCTTACAGCTGCTGAAAGCTTAAATATTGAAATGTACTTTAGTCAAATTCCACCTTGCAGACCAATACTTTCCAATAAGAAATAAGAAATAGGAAATTATCATGAGTCTGAAGGTAGATAACAACCTCATGTGCACAGTTGAAGGGACATGCAATATGATGCACATACATACTAAACATGCATGAGACAGACATGAACATGGTGTTCACATGAATGGTGATACACATGCACACCATGAGGAATTTGTGTGGTGTATGATAAATTAACATGCAGGTGTAGCTCAGGCAGCCTGTGCAGTTTTAAATTGCCCCTAAGGTCCTGCTGAGCTGATTCCCAGGGGTGAATGTGGCACAGCATTGGGGCTGCATGCAAACAAACACAGGGCTTGTGTTTATTTTTACCTTGGAATTTGTTGCAATTATGAAGTACTGCATATGAAGCAGAATTTAAGAGGGGATGTAGATTTTACTAAAGTGCATAAAGAAACTCTTAAGCCTTAGTGTAGACATTCTTGGACTGTAGAACTGTAGAAATATTCAAAGTGCTTGAATCACTTCTTTACTGCTTCACTCGTGATCTTTGCCTGATGTTTTTTCCACTGCTGTGCTTTTACACACAAACGAACACACATACCAAAATCACACCAAAAACCCCACCACAAAATAAAAACAAACAAACAAACAAACAAAACCACCTCCAAAACCCAAACCCAAGCCAAAAATGTCCATATCAACCACAAAAAATGACCACATATTTTAGTTTTAAAATACATAAATGAAAATAGTAATAGCAGTAGTGTCCTTTCAAGCAATAGATATTCATGGTCCTGACTGCTAGAACTTTTCACTCTGCACCTCTTTCTGCTTTTCCTATATCATGTGTGAGGGCTCGGGGAACAGCTTCATTTTTTTTTTTTTTTTTTTTTACTAATCTTGCAATTTTAGAAACAAGATAAAATACAAAGTACAAACTGCATTTCTAACAGTAAATTCTAGTGGAACAACTAGGAGCAAATCTCAGCTTCTGTGCATCAGCTTTCACCTTTTCCATAAACCTTCAACTAATATTAACTATTATGAAACTACTACTTCAACAGTTTTCTGTTTATCATCTCCCAGCAGGGGATGTGGAGGCTGGAATGTTTAGCTATTAGCTGTTGTAATAATGCCAAGTATTTTAATATCTGTAATTTTAAATCTCATGCTTTATACTGGTGATTTATACTAATTTCAGCTGTGAGTGACACTTTGTTTGCAGACAGATCTGACAATTTACTGATGGTGGCTGCCCTATTGTTTAAACTTCATCTACACCTGCAGCTCTGACCCAAAGGTAAAATTTCACTTATTCCCTCATGCTGGCACAGGCATTTCCACACCAGCCCAGTGAGTCAGAGACTTGACATGATATCAAACAAATCTTCAATTCTGTTCCATTTCTTATTTAGTTTCCAATTTAGGTTTTTTTTAAATAAGGTCTCTTCAGATTAATTAAAGTTAAAATTATACCTATGAATAATACAAAATTCAGCCATAAATTCTATGCTGTTTTTCCTTCCTAATTTGCAAAAACTTGTATGTATTAATCCCAGTCAAAACTGCACCCCAAAGAGTTAGAGAGGATCATTACTAATGTATTTATGAAAGCAGACAAAGACAATGAAAAAGTTTCACAAACTGGTTAAGTGCTTTGGGATATCTTGTATTATACAATTACTGTGGAAACCCTGAACATCTGATTGGTAAAAAAGCCCCCAAACTTTTACAAGGCGACAACTGTTGCAAGCACTGAAGGAAAGAGGAGAAAACAATTGTGAGCACTGAAATTGGAAAAAAAAGAGTAATTTCTGTGGTTAGTACAGCAGTTTTGATTAATGCAACCAGCACCTGAAAAGCCTTTCTTGCTTCTAGAAAGGAAAGGATCAATACAGAAAGATCATCCAGAAAGTTGTTCAGGGGCATTACTCTTAAGATTCCACTACAGACTTGTGTAAGGAAAGTCTGATTAAATGCATTTGTCTCTCAGTTTAAATAGTATATACAGGTACAAACCTGATTGTTTTACTACATCTGTATTAAAGATTAGGTCTAACTCAGTTCCTCAGATCCACTAATGTCTCCTTTTGGCTTGTAAAAGGGTCTTGATGTTAAAATTACTTAATAAAAATCCTACTTCAAGGTGTCCTCGAGAATTTCACACTTAGAAATACAGATATTTGCATGAACAAGGAATTTTTACTCTGGAATTGTACATTCCATACTTGGACATGTGAAAATATATTTTCTACTAAGCTATTTGAACAATCTTCCAACTTCTTTGAACCCTATAATTTTAAAAAAATTATCATAGAATATTTAATGCAATATTATTGAAAGTCATTTTGTTACTGACTAAGCAGAGCTTCCAACCCAATATTATTTTAATGCTCAAAGAAACAGGAAATTACAAGTTATTTTAAAGCTATGTTAATTCCATAACAAACTTTTCTGAAATAAATGTTGAAAAATAGTTAATTGGATCTGTAATAATATTCTAATTTTTTATGTCCAGTTTTTAACATTTATTGTGTTAATCACACTTTCTCAAGGCACAAAGAGAACTGAGATAAGTATTTATAAAAGAATCTGATTCTGAATCTTTATTTTTATGAAAAAAAACCCTTTGCCTCTAAGTGATCCTTTTACTGATAGTGATTAATTGTATATGCTATCAGCAGGAAATTTGGGGAAAACAGTTAGAAAGAATCCTCATTTATAAATATTCATATAACTTTGTATCTAAGGATAAGATGACTAAGGATATTCCATAGCAGTGGAAAAAATACTGAACTGTAAAGAATGGCTTTTGATATGAATTAAATGTTTAGTCACAGTTTGTAGGCAGTACTCACAATCTCTCTGCACCTTGGATCCTAAGTAATCTTCTTCATTTGACAAGATACTTTCATATAATTCAAAATAATAAAATAAATTCCAAAATATTTTTTTTAAAAAGCATCAACTCTGCAATTTCCTTTTACATCTTTTGCCATTGCCTGTAAATATCCTAAATGTTCTGGAAGCATTTCTATCACTGTAAAACAAAAAGGCTGAATGAGGCAGGACAAATGGCCAGTGACTGAGAGATTAACAACTGCCTAGTAAAGGATCTGCTCTCTGCAAATCTCTTGAAGGAAAGCAAAGGTTTCCATTTAACAAAGTCCAGATTAGATTTGCAGAAAAGGGAAATGAAAAAATACGTCAGATAGGTCATCTGCTTCCATGGACATGGGAAGGAGCTTCATGCTTTGTCAAGGTTTATGGAGTTCATGTGAATAAGGACTCCACTTTAGTCTCTGTTCAGTTGTGAAAATAGTATTTCTAGCAGCATGTTAAATTATTTTAAAGAAGAATATTTCTAACCTCAGAGAAAGAATTTTTCTTATTGTTAGGTTTATTTTCTTGTGGTTTATATATATTTAAATGGTTTGTTATTTCTCTTGAAAAACAACTATGATTCTCTTTTTAAAAGCCACTACAGAGATAATGAATTTTAGCAAACATTAAACATCAAAGTACCCAATATGTCATTAGCTAGGAATTTCTTTTCACTGTGTGATATTTTTATCATTGTTTATCTCTGAATCACCATTTTTCATTCTAAATAATCCTAATGTTTATTTCCTATGAGCAAAATCTGATTTTCACAACAGTGTTCAATAGTAATCACTATTTGCTTCAGTTTTTGCTGTTTCCTCCTCTTTTGCTTCTCTAGTTGCTGAAAAAGGGGTTTGTTTGCCATTATAAGATCTGTTACCATAATCATTGGTTTACTTTATTGCAGAGGTTAGGTGTGCTGGTTTTGTACTACAGTGGGGAATGACAGAACTCTTCCAAGTAATGACTTTTTAAAGGAAAAAAAATCTTCAGCCGAGATTGACTGTCAACGTAATGTTTGCTAAGAATGCAAACAAAATATTAAAATATCAGTGGCCCATACCAGGACACAAAGCTAATGGGACAAGGGTAATGGAACCACCATGATGTACAAGACATAGGAGTGTGCTGTAAATTATTTGTGATGCAGAGCCCTCACCATTCAAAGGGATCATAACAAAATTTTTCTTCAGAAAGAAATTCTAATTCTGAAGAAATAATATGGTCTAACTAACATTTCTTCAGGAGGGGTGACAAATAAGCATTCCAAATATATTTAACATATGTGGGCAACAGCAGAGATTTTGTAACAAAAGAAAACAAATATTTGTGATGGTATACAATCCTAATTTTTAAATCAAAACTGAACCACCTGCAGGGAAGGCTCCATTTCATGTCTAATGCTGAAGAACTGCAATTTACATAATGCTAGTGGGTAGCTAGACCTGAGGTCATACAGTCAAGAAACATAATGAAGAATATACCTGAAGGAGTAACTGGTCGAGCTGAGGTGTTACCCCACAAAGGGTCTGAAGTTTTGCCACTGCAAAGTAAAAGTCCTGTTGAAATTTTTACCAAACAAAACCATGCAATTCTCTCAGCACTGGCAATAATTTACATATTGTTTTTAATTTACTAGAATTCTTACCTTTCAATTACTTAGAACCATAAAATGGTATGTGGATAAGAATAACACTTGCAGAGAGAGATGAAAAATACAAACATTTGAATTTTATCACCATAGAAAACAAAAAAGTTAAAGAAGCAGCATCATACCTGATTTGTGAATAATGGGAACATTTGCATTATATTTATTGTTTTGTGTGCCTTTATCACTTTTATTGTTGTGCTGCAGTGTAGCCCTTTGAAGGTCTGCCAAACCACTGCGGCTTACTCAAATGCAGGGCTGAATTTTAATTAAGCTTAGCAAAATACTCATTGAATTTGCTGAGCCTGATTAGGCCAGTCATCCTGATAGACGTGCAGAGGGCATCTTGCTTACTTATTTTAACAACTGACAGAGACAATTAATAGAGTCTTGTAAAACAGTTAAATGTGAAAAATACAGAATGTCATCACCTCTTTTCATTGACAGTCTTGTTTTTTATGTATTCGACGTGGCTAGAAAAAAAATCCTTGGTATTGTAATAATGGAGTACTGAAGAGTAATTCAGTATTCAAATTCATGAAGATTAAATCACAAAGATATGCATTTTGTTCCTCTAAAGTATTCCCCATAAAATCACAGTCCAGTGAAGAGGAGTTTCCATGGTCTCTGCAGGGTAACACTAAATATGTATGCAAGTGGATGCCTTCTTACAGATGACTTTTCCCTTTTTATGGAAGAAATACTGGGACCTCTCTGCAGCTTATGAAGTTAGAATATCCCCTCTCTCTCTCTCTCTCTCTCTCTCTCTCTCTCCCCCCATATATCCTATATCTTCAATCTTTCCTGTGAAGCGTGACTATGAATTGCAACCCCAAATATTCCTTTATCTCTGTTCTCTGTGAGAGTGGCAGTTTCATTTCTTATAAGGTTAATAGTCAGGTGGATTTTGACTTAGTAGCAATGTCCTTGGTACATTCCTGTGTATTCCTTATGCTTAGGAGTGCTGGTTTTGTTGTTTTCTCTTACCTATTAACACAAGTATAGGGAAAAAAAAAGATTGTGATGTATAATGAAGAAATGTATAATACCTGCCCTATCAACCAACCTCTTATCCATAGAGAAAAGGAGTAGCACTAGACAAAAAAGGCAAACAAGGTAAACAAAACCATTGATATACCTTGAATATAACTGAAATTTTTTTGTCATGAAAGGATATGAAAAGTTCAACCAAATGAACAGAATTTGTATTCCCTTCAAGTTGTTTAGTATCAGGCTAATAAGTAAATAAAGAATTTTTAACTATAAAGATAAAAATTCTTTATATAGTGACTGAACTTCAGTGATCAAAAAATTCCAGAGTAAACAAGAGTGACTTGCAGCAGAAGCAAGAATAGTAAATAAATTACCACAAACCACAACACTTAAAGACTGAATTGCAGAGACCTGCAATTGAAGAGCTGTCTTCCCTCTAAATGAGAAGGTGTGGGAAACAGAAATAGGGAAGATGTACAGTAAAAGTGGAATATGTACAGTGGAAAGAAGGGCAGCAAATTTGTGATTTAGTGTCCCTCAGTAAAACTAATACACAAAAGTAAAGGGAAAGATGGTGCTAATATTTGATTTCACTGCAAAACAGCAATTTTCATAGATTGTGGTTTGCCAATTCTAGGCTGAGGGTAGCAAAAATACCAAAGTACCTGGGATAAAAATGGTCTTAGGGGACGTTATCTCTGTCTACAGGCAAAAAACAAGGAAACAGACTAATTCAACACAGAGTTTTAAAAAATATTGTTGATTACACCCTTCCCTCAGTCTCTTCTTTGCAATTAATCTAGTTAAGAAGACAACCCCGTACGTAATCTTTACTATTTTCTTATTAATTGGGATATTTGTATGTCTGAGCAAAGGATTTACTTTTAATAAGAATACCAGAATTGGATAAAAAGGTCAGAAAATAAGCAAATTTTAAAAACCCAAACCAAATAACACAAAGCCCTTTTACTGATTGCTTAACCTAACGACACAGAGAAGTTATACGGCAAAAATCACTTGCAGTAAACAGAAAATTTCCAGAAATATTAGCTAACAAAAAAATTTGCTTGGAGTAGAACTATTTAAACTTCTTTTCTGAAGTTTTACTGACACATAAAAGTGGAAAAGAACACTTACATGTACTGTCACCACTGCGGTCACTGCTGCTGTTCACAGCATTTTCACATTGTCACTTTTAAAAGGGTCAGTCATATCCCCCAGGTGGTGTCTTATTTAGGACAAAGTGTTTATTTTTCAAAGGACTAATGAAGTGTAGAAAATAATTGGCATATTCCAAAATCTGACTGTACTATGCTGTTTACAGGAATTTCCCTTTGAGTGCTGTATCTTTGTTATGCAAATTCTTTCCTGAGTCACTGCCTAGCTTCACCCATTTCAATCCATATTTATAAAGCAAATCCCACTATTAGTGGGTTTTTTTCTGATCAAGATACATAGGAGTTATTGAGCCTAATGCAACTCATTATTTCAATTTTCATCCTATATCTCTTTGCCACAGAAGTGTTACATAATTTTTCATTTTAAAAATCTACAGAATTAGGATCAATATTATAATATATTGTTCAGTAGACAGATCAAGGTGACTAAGTAAAAAAAGTGAAGAAATAACATTGAAATATATAATAATTGTTTAACCTATGGGGCTTTTTTTCAAAGTTTTTTGAAAATTACTAGCATTTTGGGTCTATGTCTAGAAGAACATCATTGGCATGGAAGCATTACTGAAAAAAAAAATTAAAATTATAGAGGGCTTTTATTTGATAAAATTATAGCTACCTTTACCAACAACAAGGATTTATCAATTGTTTTTCTACAAGAACAAATGAACTCTGTTCTGGAAGAGATGTTGTGAAATAATTTTGTAGGTTCTATTTGAACATTAAAATAGTAGTTTGTTGTTTTTTTATTTACTTAAAAGACCATTGTTTATGCCATTTTTGTGAAACCTAGGCAGTTATCAAGGTATTTGTTCCCAGCAGGTCCCTGCCCATCACTATCATTATGATTTTGGCTGCTTTCCATGAGAGTTACCCTCCATCTGTTACTGTTTCACAGAAATGGTACCTTGAGGTCCACTTGACCTATGAGCCCTCAGGAGCTGCAGCAATTTAACAATAATTTCTTCTCAGTCAATTAGGCTGACAGAAAGTGCTGCATGGAAACATCTCAGGTTCTGCACTTTTTTCCATGTTTTCCATGCACAATTCTCTAACCCTGTTTCTTTCATGACCTCACTTTCAAGCCAAGACTTTTAGACTCTCCCTTGTGGCAAGATTAGGGGAAAGCTCCATGAAAAGAATGTGCTGAAATTTTCNGTCTGTGGCTCTCATGATCCAGGGCTGTGATCTCCAGTGAGTGAACATAGTAATGCTGAGGTTGAGACACTCAAGCTTAGATCCCTCGTTTACAGACAAAGGTTTGAAGACCACCTTTGATAAGGAGAATAAATGTTGTAGTTTCAAACCCCAAGTAATTGTTGGGACTACTCAAGGATTACAAACTTAGAGAAACTAACATAAAAAATTCTGCTACCACAGGCATAAATAATTCACAAGTGTCATGGGATGTTCTACTTCCCAATGGGTAAAATGAATTTTTATTCAAAAATATTGAGCACACTGATACACAAAAAGAAATTTAAGATGTGACACCCCAGAAAACATGGTTTTATTACTCTGATAATTAAATTCCTAAGGTTTCTACACTGATGACAGATTTTCTGGTCATAATTTCTTTTGCATTTATCACAGAGAATCTATTGATAAAGAAATATTGCAGAACTCTTCCTATTTTCAGAGGACTCATCATGCCACAGGTCCAACAAACAAACTCTAACAGCTGAGACTTCGACTTGGGACATCCCTATGTTAGATCTCTGATGTGTTGGTAAAGGCAAATTGATTGTGGCATCATTTGTAAAAAACTGTGTCTTGAGTTGTCTAGTTATCTAATGCTATAAGTTAAAAGTCATATATATAACATATAATGTATATGTTAGAAGTTCCAGTTAGTCACAGCAGAGTACTAGGAAGAGAAAGCATACAGTAGGAGTGAAGGTTGATTATTTAATTCTTGTCTTTTCTGTGCTCTACTCTGGAGCTTAAGCTAACACACTGGATGGGGAAATGAATGAAAAGGGAAGGGAAAAAAATGGCAGAGTGGAAATAATAAATTCATCTCATAATTCAGAAATATTCCACATTCCCACCACTGGAGACAAGTTCTGAAAATAGCATCTGCATTTTTAGCTTGTCCAGTTTGATTCTTGAGAGTATCTGTTGTAACCTACTTCCAATTAGATTAATGAGAAGAGAAGCAGTCACTGACATTCTGAGATAGCTCAGTATCACCAAACTTACTGGCAAACAAGCAAAGAGAATTTGCATTATTTCAGAATACCAAGAAACCTTATGGAGGGAAAAGCTCACATGCACATGCACACAGATGCAGACAGTGATGTTCTGCAGTAAGAAATTGTATCAACAGAACATTTGTTTTCACAAGTAATTAATGCACATCTTCATGGACAGCACATTATCTAGTGTTTGTCCAAAAAGGAAAGTCTTAAAGCTACGAAATGAACATTTCCATCAAGTCACTCTTCTTATAAAGCCACTTGGAAAGAATAAAAAAAATATTCAAAAGTATTTTTAGGTGGTTTTACCTACTGCAAATATATTTTTTTTTTTACATGTGAAATAGATATATGAATGAAGCTGAAGTACATACAACAAACATAAGTCCAGCTGAAGCAGAAATTGGAGTAGAGAGATTTCTGGGTCATCTATTTTTATACATGTACTTGCATGGATGTGCATATCTTTGTGCACAGAGAAAGAAGAAGATAAATGTTCCATTGCAGTAGAAGCTTTTTCTGAGGAAATGAGGGAAATCATCACTTAAATTGCAATGTCTGTGTAAGAACTGCTCTGGATCTACAAATGATCTACACAGATCTGATATAAACAGAAGCTAGTCTACTTATCTCTGGATTATTATGGTTTTCTTGAAAATACCAAGAAAGTACAGTGACATTTAGAAAGTTTACATGACAAAGCAATAAAATTTACACCTTTATTTTCAAGATACACAGGAGTTTTTGTTATATCAAGTCCTCTTACTTTAGCTCTTAAACTCAAATGTTTTGTTGATCTGGCAAATACATGAGCACTATAGAATAAGCTGAGAAATCCAACTTTATTTAATGAGGGTGGCTGGTTTTGGACTTTATAAACCAAAGAATATGTTCCTGAAATGAAATTTAAGTCCACTGCAAAACATTATGTGACTTCCTTGTCACCTTCATAACCAAGACCCTTTTCTAGCAATGTTATGACTGAACACCCTACAATGGAAGGAGGTGTGGAGGAGATGGGCAAGGAGACATTCCATGAAGATCAGGGAATAATGCAGGGCTTGACTGACCAAAGCTGTTATACAGAAGCTGACTCAGCCCCAAGGGAACCAGAGGAGGGGGTATGTTCAGCATGGTAATGGTGAGATGCAGTAAATTTTGTACTGTCCTGCTAGATCAGAAATCCCAGGGAGCATCAGCTGTCTTCATACAGCTAAATCAATATCCCTCCACATGTGAGATATCTAAAAGAACCTGGTCGGAGAGAATGGAACTCTGACAAACACACAGGTAATTCCCAAATGAGAAAAACAATTATTTACAAAATGTGCACCCCCCATTTGTCATGCAGAACAGTTACAGCACATGCAGGTGTTTTAGTAAAGTGTCATGGACAAGACAAACTCATTCCAGGAAGATCATATTTCAAGAAGAGCAAGCATTTCTATATGAATGACAGAAACTGATGTTAGTCAATGGGTAATGCTCACACACTATACAGCAAAGATTTGTTCATGCTGTCTTTGCAGAGATAAAAGCAGAGGGCATGAAACAATTCCATCATGTTGGAAAATCTGTAGTAAACACTAATGCTTGTTATCAGCTTGAAAAACAAGCAAACAAACCTAGTGTAATACTAAAGTGCCAATATAGAAACAGTTTGGTTTGGTTTTTTTTCTCTGACCTCCAGTAATTACTGCCAGGTTATACACAGAATGGAAAAACAGCTCTTTGAGGTCTGTCAAAATGAGGGCTCCATTCTATTTCCAACGAAACCAGATTAGAATATTACACCTGACATTAATGTGAACAGCATCAGTTTCTCGGAGAAAAAGAGTTTTGGGGTATCTCAGGATAGTTGTGTATCACAATAGACTTCTTCATTTCTATTCCAGATTCACTTCTAGTTATAATAGTTTTAATTTAAATTATAAGAATAGTGCTGACTGACTTCAAAAAGACATGGTTCCTTTTTTCTCTCTCTCTTGTCTCTTCTTTATACTCTTGGAATAAATGTGAAGTTTCAATAAAATATTACTAAAGATGTTTTTAATGACTTCATAAAGAATAATTTTCAGGTAAATATCAATGCTTACACATATCAAATTAGAAAAAAATCTTGCAAAATGACAGTGTCCTATAATTCAAAATCTTAGGCAACATAGCACAAAGGAAAGACTAAATCTCCTAATATTTTCTAATTTTTCTAACACAAACTTATTATTGTTTTTTTTAACAAGAAAATTAGCAAGATGTTAATAACTTGAATTTTCACCATATAAGTATTTCATCTGATCTTTTCTGATTACTGCTCCCTAGCCTTTTATAATTTTCAAGAATCCTGAAAGCATCAATTATGGTGGATTTTTCTAACAATTTAAGCACTACATTATCTGAAATACTACTGCTATTTCCTATTTTAGCTAGTGAGAAGTACTGCAAGTATTATTCTGGGGTAATTGACAGCAAATGTTGACATTTTAATAGCAGCTACAAAAACAGGTGCTATCAAGGCCAGAATGAATGACCTATTACTCCTGAAGCCAGAATAGGAATGGTATTTCTAAGATTTATGAGTAAATGTAATAGCTTTTCTCTTTACTGTGCTTGACAAATAAGGGGGGAAAAAGTGAAAACAAAAAAAAAAAAAAGAAAAAAATTCAAAATGCTTTCAAAAAATCTAAAGCTAGAATATTCTCATGTCCTTTTAAGAAGACAAAGTGAGATGAGTGCAGTTAGTTTTAAACTGCAGAGGATAATGATTGCTTTTCAACATTCATGACAGATAATTGGGCAAAATTTTCCTTGAATTTGTTTTTCTGGAAATAAGACATAATGAATATATTCCATTAACTGTTTAGTACCTGGTCTGAAAATCTTTTGATTGTTCCTTATTTAAAAACAAAACATTCTTAGAAAATCTCTTGGGAAAACTGCTTAAAAATGAAGAAGTGATACACAGTGTCATACTTCACTGCACACTTGGTTTCTGTCCAAATGATTGTCTAAATGCACACTCAATACATGACTGTGAATGCACAGAGATACTGGCTTTTTCTCCCTTCAGGGTTTTTTTTTTGGGGGGGGTTGTTTGTTTGTTTGTTTGTTTGTTTTTGCTAGAAGTTTCTGATTTGAAGAGTAAAGAAAGTAAAGAAAATTCACAGCATAGCTTACTTCACTTTTCAAAAAAGTCTTACATACATACATGGTGCATACAACAAATCAAAGGCAAATAAAACCAAAATACATTGTCTCCACCTTGTAGAGCCCAACAGAGAGATGAACTAATGCAGTGAAGCAACATTTGGTCTCCAAACACAATAATTTCATTAAGCCTCCCGCCATTTGAATATCTGGGACCACTTTTTTTTTCCTGACAAGCAACAAGAACATGACAAGCAAAACAAGAAAACAACAGGCACACAGATGTAATCTTCCCAAAGTACAGAAAATTAAGCATCCTGAGTAAGAGAAAAACATTTTTCCCAGGGACAAATTACTGCTTCAGTTCTGATCAGTCTTTCCCAGAGACATAGCACAAGCCTTATCTGAAGTCCATGTCATGGATTCACAGACACAATGAGGCAACTCCATGGACAGCTTAGCCCAACCCCGTGCCCAGAGCAGCATCCAGGCTATGTCCAGGGCTGGTTTAAACATCTCCAGGGATGGAGACTTCACACAGCCTCTCTGGGTAACCCATCCCATTGTTTATCCTCACAGTATAAATCTCAGGTGTTTTGTTTTGTGCCCGCTGGTGTCTGCCCTGTCAAAGGGCACCACTGAGAAGAATCTGGTTCCCTCTGGATTCCTTCCAATGAAACATTTGCTGAGCTTCTCTCTACCCCTGGTCTGCACTGGTGGCTGGGGTTGTTCCACCCCACGGGCAAGACTTGGCACTTTGTTTTTTTGAATATCATACCACTCTTCACAAAGCTCTGGGCACAGATGTTCAGCTGGATTTCAGCCCACCTCACTGTCCACTCATTTAAGCCATGCTTCATCTGCCTGGGATGATGCTGAGAGGCAGCCTCCAAAGTCTTGCTGAAGTCAAGACAAATCTTACTCACTCCTCTACCCTCATGCACCAAACCTGTCACCTCATTGTTGAAAGCTGTCAGACTATGTAAATGGAAGGAAGAGTTTATTTCAGGTCTTTGGTTTCTAGGTGAAGGGAAGGGATGAGGTAAGGACAAGAAAAAGAAGATTCAGACCAATTGCATATTGTGTGAATAGAATTTGCTATTGTTAGATTACTAATTACTATTTTGCACTCAAGGCAGTGAAGAAATTGGCATCCTCTTAGCCCCATTTCTTCTTTCTCTTTTCTCTCTTAAACAATTAACTAGAACATTGAAGTGCTGAATACATACAATTCCCCAAATCAGTACTGTTCTGACACGCTCTGCTCAATTTCATGTGTTACAAACAGTGACAGAAAAATGTCTCCCTATAAATTAATGTGGTTTATTTATTTTATGTTCAAAGTAACATTAAAATTTTTAAGTTACCTATGTAATCTTTTGTCTTATTTCAAAAATTCAAAACATTTTGCTGGAAAAACAATAGCACTGTCTTTACTTTTTTAAGAAGAAGAAATAGTGAAATGTCACTTTCAAGCATCTTTGAAACAATAAAAGAAAAATAGAAACCTTCAATATTTAGAGAAGTTTTTCTTAATCAGGTAGTAGTTAGATCAGTTAATAATAAGACATAAAGTTTTGCCAGACATTATCAGATCTCTAAAGAAAAATGTTGACTTTCCTATAGCAGGAAGGTCTGCACAACCAACAGCCTCCTCTGAAAGAGTATGAAGAGAGAGATGAGAAATCTTTTGGGCAGTAGACAGACTCAGATTTGGAAAAGGATTTGTCCAGTTACTTTAGCACCTGACTCCTCTGCTGAAGGATTTGACTCGTGTCTAAGTGCTCTGCTGAACAATAGAGCAACTATCTTGTATTTTGCTTGTGGGCTTGATGAGTTGACTTGGTTTGTATCGGTGGCAAAACGAAGGCACCTGTTGCCATCTGGTGACATTTGAGACTGTGAACTCCATCACTGTATCTCACAGCCAGTTACTTTCCACTTTAGGCTTGATGCTGTACCCTTACAACTTTCTCTGCTACATAATTAAGCAAACTGATAAGTGTATTGTCATTTGTTAAACAAAAATAGTTCAATAAATGACCACATTCAAACTTAGTTGGCGAGGACTAGAAAAGTCAAGTGAAACATGGAATTCTGGGGTGGTAAACCAGCTCCCAAAGCTTGCCAAAAGTCATGCCAGGTGAGGCTACTGGAAAGGAGGGAGACAGGAAGCATGTAAGGCAGGTCTGTTAGCAGTTAAAATTGAAATGGCTGCAATTAAAAAAGATATATATATTCTAGAATTTCTAGAATCAATCTTGAAACATCTATTATTTTTATTTTTTTAAATGCACATACAGTTCAATTATTTATGGTATACTCCACTGATTTTTTAACTCCCTTCTACAGAGTAGGTAACCAAGGGAAAAAATCTATCTGTATTTTAAAGATATATATATAGATAGATAGATAGATAGATAGATAGATTGCTATTTTTCTTACTGGAATAAGAAATTATGAAAAATGGAAAAACTTAAAACATGGAAAAGAAAGATTGTTTACCTCAGCAGCATCCAAGATGCAGTTTTCTTTCTTTATTCAAAACATAACATGTTTATTTCCTGTGTATAATATCAGTAAAAAATAAATTAAAAAATCTCTTGGAGTGAAATCCTTTTACTACTAACGTGCTTCAAGTTTCCCATGGATGCCAATGGACTCAGGATGTGTAAGTGGATATTAGCAGCAGTTCCTCTGTTATATATGTAACTGCTTAGTTGTGCCTGCATAAAGGAGAAATTATTTTTTTCTCCATTGATCTAAAACTATGAGTAAAGATTCACTTATTAGATAATAACCAACTACTCTAAAAAACCCCAGAGTACTGCTAAAGTAACTGAGTCCTGAATATTCTTACCCCTTTGCACATGCATGTTTTATTGACATGGTAATATATCATTTTTCCCCTAGAAATCTGCTGCATTCAATCTTACGGTGGGTGGTCCTTGTTTAATGACAAATCACTCAATATCCTCTTTCCTCTTCATTGTTAAACTCCTCAAATCATTTTCTGGAAACAAATTGCAATACCTCATCAGATTTTTTAACTCCACATTGCTATCAATAATTTAATTTCTGCACCATTATGAGACAAGGGTTCATCACTATCCCATTCTACAGCAGAGAAATAGAACCACAGAAAGAAAATTAAAAGTGTCTCCTAATTTCAGGTGTCTAAATTTACAACAAGCACTTGATATTTTCAGTGATATGTTCCCTTTGGTTACTCATCAGACTTCAAGATCTGAAGTTCAAAACTTGAAAATAAAAACTCATTCATTATTGCACAGAAAAATGGTGGTTCGAGAAGCTATTTACATAGGAACGCTGGCAGAGAGACAAAATCTAGCTCTGCAGGCCAATATTTGATTTAACCATCTCTATTGGTTTTGCTGTGGTTTTTTTGGGTTTGGTGTTTTTTTGTGGTTTGGTTTTTTTTGGTTTTGTGGGGGTTTTTTTGTTTTGTTTTGTTTTGTTTTGTTTTGGTTTTTGTTTTTTGGTTTTTTTTTGGTTTGGTTTTTTTGTTTGTTTTGTTTTGTTTTGTTTTGTTTTGGTGGGTTTTTTTTTTTTTTTTTTTTTTTTTTTTTTTTTTTTGTTTTAAANTTTTTTTTTTTGTTTTTTTTTTTTTTTGGGGGTTTTTTTTTTTTTTTTTTGGTACTATTTTTTCAGTATCAATCACCAGTATAAACCAACAACACCTGTAACCATTTCCTTTTTTTTTATTTTTCCCTAAATGAAGAAGGCCTTCTTATTTTAGGAATTGTTCACTGACATGTTCCTACTCCAACAATCATTGAATTCAGGTACTTTATAAATGCCTCCTCCTAGTATATTTCTTCTTGCTCCTACATGCAGGAGGAGCTCAAATTAGACCATATTGACCACTCAGATCTGAACAGATTTGGTGCTTTTATTAAATATTTATAGTAAGTAGGCAAATGCAGCAGAACTGAAGCTGGGAACTTCCTAATGACTTCCTGTATTCCTACAATATTAATTAAACCAGCATTTACTCTGTTATTTTAGTACATTTTATACATTTAATTTCTATGATTTTAATAGCAAATAGTTAGACAAAATACATCAAAAAATTCATCATGAACAAAAATAAAAATTATTATTGATAGATATATGAAACAGAGAAACTGACAAGAGTAGCAATTTACAGCCTCCAAACTACATAGTGAGACACTGCTCAAAAAGTATGTCTGTTTTCTAACATCAGAGAAATATTTAACTGTGGACTTGCCTTCAAGTAGAAAAAGGTTTTTTCTACCTAATCTGACTTTTCAGTCAAGTCTCCACCCCTTGCCTCAGAATCAGGCATTTTGCTTTAAAGGCTTCATCCAAACCCCACCTTTCTAGATAAACTGTTTCATAGTTTATCCCCTTTTCTTATACAGCCATTCCCCTGGCTCTGTCTCCTATTCCTTGATCCATGTTCACTGGCCCAGATGCTCCATTTCTGCACCTCATTTCCCAAAACTGGCTCCAACCCTTGTGCTGCTGCTCACATCCCCTGCCAGGCTCCACTCCATGCCCACCCTCCAACATCAGTCCTTTCAGTCCCACTGCCTGCCTGGCTCTCCCCCTCAAACCCACCCTCCTGAGTGCCATCTCCACCGTTTTTCCTCCTTTTGGCTCAAGTTTCTGTCTCATCCTTCCAGTGGGATTTGAAGGATGTCTCCCATACCTACCTGTTCCAACTCCCTTAAGCACAAAAGGGCCAAGGTTACTCCCTGAGGTTTTCACTCCCTTAAGCACCGTGCATTTCCTCACACACTGCACCCCTCACTGTGGCCTCTCTCCTGGGACCCACAGACCTGTCCTGCCCTCCCCTCACACTTCACAGGGATGTACTGGTGGATCCAAGACTCAGGAAAGAAGTCAGGACTCCCCTACAGCCTTATCCTCCTGTGGGAAAGGGGCTCCATGGCAACCCTACAGAGATGGGCTGGGTTTTGCTTTGGAGAACAGGGAGACAA
This sequence comes from Cisticola juncidis, assembly GCA_013400215.1. Lineage (NCBI taxonomy): Eukaryota > Metazoa > Chordata > Aves > Passeriformes > Cisticolidae > Cisticola > Cisticola juncidis. The sequence continues at coordinate 701,600 of VXBR01007699.1, read as the reverse complement.
TGAAGCAAAAACACAGATCAGGGTAAGTACAGCAAGAGAGCAAGATGATTTCAATTAATAATATTTCATTACTAATGGTGTTGAGATCTAATGCACTGGATTGTCATTGCTATTGTGTATACAGAGGATGAGGATATGAACACACTGGCTGCATGATGCTACTCCTTATTTAGGAGTAGACTATATTCTCTTTATATATTTATATAAAGCCACAAGCATACATATATTCTCTTTATATATTTTATGTGTGTGTGGCTTTTTATTCTCTTATTTTACAGCATAGAAGAGTCTGTTTTGTTCTTTCACTCACTTTTGCATCTAGACTTAGTCTGCCCCAAGGAAAGCCTCTTCCTGCCCCACAGGGTCACTCTGCAGCCATCCAGGGCTCCACTGCAGCAGCACCAGCTGTGCCCTGCCCAAAACTCACACCTTGCTCAGCTGGGCTGTCCTGGGAAAGGCAGGAGGGACACCTTGGACAAAACCCCTGCCAAGGTTCAAGAGCCTGTGACATGTGCCAGACCTTTCCAACAAGCAGCTGCTGGGATGATTACTTTTCAGCGGGGTAAATCTGCATCTTTTCCCTGTTATTTGTCTTGAAATCTGCTCACCAGTTTGGCCCCAAAGAGTGAAAACTGCCTTGAGTTGAATCAGCATTAAGCACTAATCCCTGTGCCAGAGACCAAGAAATAACAAGGTTAGGAGAGAACGTCCTGCTTAATTACAGAGCAAATTTAATTTTCTTAGGGAATTTGTTCATTCCCCTTGCACACTTGGCAAACTTGTGCACCCACCTGAAGGGTCGTGGCTGCATACTGGATCAGTAACTGCTGATTTAAAGGGTGGCAACAGGTTTGCTTCATGTCAGCTTTTCACAAAGACAAAAATGTTAAGTTTCATTTCTTTGTTTTCACTTAAATCACTCCATTTCATGATCAGGGGGGTGCACAGACCTGAAATAAAGGGGTTTTTTTCTTCTTTATTTATATATCTGGAGTACTGAGCAGAGTAAGAGAAATGCCACGGATTTTATTTCCTTGGCTAAAGTAAATATTATGAAACATAAAGCATATTCTCAAGTCTAGCAGACGCTTCACCCTCACAGCATTAAGTCACAAAAACAGACCTAAATCCCATGATCACCCTGCCATAGGCATTTTGCTTTGCCTAAATGCTTATGAAAACTTTAGAATTTTCCTGATACTTCCATTACTGTCAGTAAATTCGAAATTGCCATAGAAAAGAAATTAGGTTACTCTCTCTCCCTACTATTATTTTAATAGTCTATATTTTTTAATTTAATATTTGAGGTTGAATAATTTCAAGTAGACATGTCCTATGACTCACTAATGGTTAACAATTTAAAAAGCAGTAATTATTATTCTGCAAATCTCACTGACAATTCCAATTATACAGCAATATATTCTCCTTGGAATACATTTCAGATTATGAAGTGGAAGAAAAATCTGTACTCCTTATTCTTACTTTGTTTTGGGCTTAGGAGGAATGAAAAGGTGGCTACATACTTATACCATTGTGATGCCATGATTTATAAATCCTTGTCTGGAATGTAAATGATTAAATTTCTAATTTCAGACTTTCTATATTTTTGCTTATCTTCTTCATCTGTCAGAATAAGAAAGGCACTTTGGGACCTTCATATAATTTAATATTGTTGGTTTATTTTCTCAGTTTACAAGTCTTTAATGTTATTTCTACTATCAGTGGAATCTGTTGAGAATAGTGAAAAACAAAAAGTAATTATGGCTTTAAAATGAAATCCAAAACACACTAACATGTAAAAAAAACAGATATACTAACAATTAAATGGCACTTCTAAATTTTTTTTTTCAGTACATGTTTTCTGTGCATCACATATCTTCAGTATGAATACAGAATTTTATTTTTTTTAATTAATTACTGTCTTTGTCATCTATTAGTGGATACAGTGAGCAAAAAGCAGGTATTCCACTGAGTGTATGTGTGTGTGTATTTGAGCTTACTGGATGAAGTCTTATGGACTTTGTGAATTTTTTTTCTGCATTATACTAATTTTTACTCTGCTGCTTGTCTGTCTCAGGTTTTGGGTTTTTTTTTTTTTGTTTTTTTTTTTTTTTTTTTTTTTTTTTTTTTTTTTTTTTTTTTTTTTTTGTTGTTGTTGTTGTTTTTTTGTTCTATTAAGATGAATAAAGCAAAAAAGTTTTCTTTCAGTATCTGAGCATTATTTCAGGAAAGTTGGTACAATTTAGGATCAGAGAAGAAAGCTGCAAAATTTTCAATTATAAAAAATGCTTCATCTTATTTCATCCAGTACTTCAAAATAATTACAAGCAAAATGCACATAAGTATATATATTTTTATCTTTCTATACAAAAACAATTTTCACAAAAGTAACAATTAGTGTAAGTTTAAAAACTCAACTGTCACTTTTTAATCTCCCACAAACATTAAAATCTCCAGCGAGGTCAGCAGAGTAGGCACAGCTTCTATCAGTCAGTGCTTTGCCTATGAAAAGAACTAATTTTTTACATAAAATCTCAGAAACCCCATGGAAATATGTCATAATTATAGATGAGTCTTACAGTTACTTTCATAATTACTAGAAGGAAAATTGTACATAATATTGCCTAAAGTTCAGGAAAAATGGCAACATTTTGTGGAATTTTCTGGTACTTTGTTTATATCCAGTAACGCATTTGGCTGGCTCTCAAAATATTTTCATAAAGTTCTTATATTTCCATTAAATCCTAAAGCAACCCAAAAAGATACAGAATCCCCCAAATATTTTTTAAACTATATAATTTTTTGGCTGTAAGCATATTTCACTGAAACACCAAACATATTGAGGCAAGATAAATGCTTAGTCAGAGTTTACATACCCTGAAAATGCTGGTGCTCTTTTTTAATTCTGTTTTTATTGGTAAATGATTTAACATATCTACATTTAAATTAGGAGGGTACAAAGTCAGAAATGTTTGAGTGTGTTCTGCTTATCTCATCACAGTAATTTAGATGTCAATCCAGTGATAATGAACAAAACTTCTCTTGGGGAAGGTACCTCATTAGTTTCACCTCACAGCAGAGATGCCACACTGTTCTATCCTTCTCACATTAATGTTTAGTTAAAATGTTGTCTCAAAGTAGCATAGGCACTTGAAAAAAACATTGCACTTTGCTTCAGAAGTCTTTCATTGCATTTTGATAAATTTGCTTAAAAGTCAGGGGTTGAAAATGCCATGGATATCCATCACTTTGTATTGAGGACTGGTATTCCCAGTGAGGCTGAGTATCCTTAAGCTTGACTGGAGATATTTAGTGTTTGGAGCTTTCTGCCTGAATTTTATTAAGTGTAAATTTTACTTTGTGATGCTTGGTTGCATAGTTTATAAAAGCTAGAGGAGAGTTAGACAAAATGCAAAGAAAAAGCAACCAAAAAGGATAAAGAGGATAAAACATGTGAGGAAAACCGAGAGATAAAGGAACAGAGTAGTCTACAAAATCTGCAATCTCCGGGGAATGGATCAATCTTCAAGGTAACAATACAAATTAAATTGCCCTTTTTCTGAAACAGTGAAATGAAGAATGATCACTCATGGAAAAAAAAGTGTGAACTGGATAAACTAAAAAGTAAGAACATCATAAATGAGAGTGGGTGAGAAGCATCACACAAAAATATTTGCAAGCCGTATGGCTGTAGTTGCTTAACTGATAATGTTGGTTCTGCAGTGGCCAGGACCACAGACAAATCACATTCTCTGTTAGGTTCCAGATTAACCCTCTGTGGGTACAATAACCCTCAAACTCTGACAGCTCCTAGTGGGAACAACAGCATCTCTAGGGAATGAGAGTCTACAGCTGAATCACAAACACTTGCTTGTTACTTGAATCAGTTCAAACAGAAAGTACAAAATCTCAAAATGTAATGACAGTTCATAACCTTTCTCAGAAAACCATCTGAAAGCACTTTGATGTGATTGAACAAAACGCAGCAGCTTTTGGAGACTAAAGACAAACTGATTTCCATTTCTTAGTTTAATAATTTTAGAAGAAAAGTCTTTTAAAGATGCTTTAAAAACTGAACACTTAAAAACACCTGAACCCCTCTCTTATTTAATTGCTAGATATTTAATGCGCTATTCTGGACTGCATGCTCATTTATCATGATGTCAGTATTTCTATTATGAGGGTTACAGGGAAGAAAGAAAAACCCCAAACAACTCAAGTTTTGTATGCCTGTCTTTTATGGAATTAAACTTCCCAAAGTGGTACCTCAAAACAAGCTCGGTTCTAAAAACCCATGTGATTCTGAAAATCCCTGACAGTGTAGATTTATCTGCTTATGTTTTCTTTTCAAGTTTATACTGCATTTTACCAATGGAAAAGATATTGAGCTTCTCAGGAATTTAAATAATATGGTAAGCAGAAAAGAACCACAATACAACTTTCTACAAGAAATAAAGTTTTAAATTAAATTATGCCTCTCACAACACATATACAATTTTATTCTATCCATTTCACCTGGACAATCTTTCACAACAGCTGAAAGGAATACTAATGACTAAGGCACAAAAATCCAGTTTTAAGGGAAAATCCTATGAATGTTAATAATTATTCTCAGGTTAACTTAAAGCTGGTTGATAGTTACCTGTCAAGGTGCAGAGGTGACTTTGTTGCAGCCTCACCACACAGCCAAGCTACAGGCAGGACACTGGAGAATAAAGTGTGAAGCATCCTGAGAGTTCTGCTCTGATTCCTTCAGCTCCCTCTACATCCACATCAGCACTACAATCTCCACTCATAAATAGGAGATATTTATTATTTAAAGTAACTGCCCAGTTGCAGTTCACTCTGTTGAATAATGAACTAGAGCCCTTCTAAAGTTTAACTCTGCATGAGTTAGTCTGCATATATTTAAATACACTTAAATTTATGTATGTTCATTTCATCTCTTGAGCGTTTAGAGTAATTATAATTAGGTTTTACCTGTGAAGGTGATCCATCTGATTTGTCTGAATCTTGGTCTTGGTAAGACCAAGCAGCAATGTGTGTTAACAATTTATTCTCACAAGAGAATGAGGACTAAAATAGTGAATCCTATAATTAGTCTCATAGGTGATGAATTATACAGCAAATATGGAGGACTGGATCTGAAGAAGTGTCATGACACACAGTTTGAACCACTATCAATAGACATATATTTATAGAAAGAAAAAAGGGTAATTAAAAGGAAAATATCAAGCATGCATGCACTTCTTCTTTTATGCCTCAAAAATCTTGCTATTCAGAAAAATTATTTTCTTCCCAGTTTTCTGAATGAATTGCTAATTACTACTTGTTCAAGTTGCAATTACTATATTCACCAACTATATTGAGGAAAAGAGAAAATCTCTTTGCTTGAGATTAAGCTAATATAACTTTCTATCCTTTTTTACTTCCAATTTATTTTGAAAATAACACAAAACATAAGAAATCTTCTCCCTGTGTCAACTGTTTAGGCTTAAGAATTCCTCTGACAATATAATCAATTTCAGGTGGGTATTTCAAGACATGGCATAAAACCAGCTCAGTGCAGATGTTCTCACCATATTTTCTGTTGAAAGAATAAGGATTTCCCTGAAGTGAGTAACATCTCAAAAAAGCCCTTACATTTTACTTACTACTGGTCAGTGGAATATCACTCAATTATATGAAAGCTGTGAGGGTTTGAAATATTTTAATATCCCAACCACAGTAGCAGGGGGTAAAAAAAAGGAGCAGTTGTCTATCTTGCAACCACCACCGTGAAGGATTATGGAATACTGTGACTTACTCTCAATCAACTCCTTAGTTGTTTTTTACTCTTAAGTTACAAAATTCCATCTTGGATGCAAGAAATGACCCTAGCATATACAGAAACATATTTATGTAAAGCAAGTTGTTTGGTGAAATGGAAGTTTGTAATTCCTGCCTGAATTCCTTGCTTAATTCTTAACTTCACAATTTGGCTTCCAATCTCAAATAACATTATCAAGACTACTTAGTGAGGTTTCAATAAATGCTAAGTAAATTGACAGTTTTTCTCTTAAAAAAAAAAAATCAGTTTAATGATTTATATATAACTTCTGATTTGTATGATTTTTTATACTACTATAGAGGGTTGTATGAGTCTACACCTATTCAACAAAGAGAACAGGATGAGCAGGAGAAATGAAGATCAGGAACTCTGATTAAAAAAAAAAACAACTCAGCAGTGATTCTGTCCTTCTACTTCACAGAGCAAAATGCAGATCAATGGGCATTCCATGGCTCCCCACAACTTTCAGCACCAGCTTTCCAATTATTAATGTCTAAATATCTGAATGAAAGGAGAAGCTGAGTTTGTCAGTTTGTTAACTATGCAGGTATTATGGATCATCCCATTTTGAATTTTCTTTTTGTGTAGGAATCATAAAGAAGATCTAAATTCCATGTGAGTAGATGACATGCCAAAATTCCCATCTTGAGATTTGCAAGGTCCACTGAAATAAAGTATTTTTAAAAGGATTTGCAAGAAAATTGGATTCAAAGATAGGAACATTCTATTTTTTCTCTCTAAGAAGCACAACATGTTAGCAATAAATCTGGCACAAAAATTACACCAACTGACCTTTTGTTTATCATAAATTTAAACATAAAATATGTTTTTTGCATATTCTTTGCTGGCATTTTGATGTCTTCATTAAATATCAATATCTTAATCTGTGAGATGTTTTCTGTAGCAGAGTGTACATATTGCATCAAGGACAGATCCACTAATTCTATCACACCAACACTGCAGCTCATTTAGCTGTGTAAAACACGTCCTTTCATATGTTGCTCCTTCCTTATAATTTGCCCAGTAGCCTGCCATCAGCAACATGAAAGAGAAATTCATTTTAAAATTAAACACTAGGTAACAAAATATTGCTAGGGATTTATCCTAAGGTTTGAATTCCTTGCAAATCTAGTCCTTGATCTTAGTCTTCAGAATAATTCCATAATTACAGGAATTTGTGTACTCTTTCTACCATAATTCCAGTATTTCAAGTATTTAAGCTTTCTGAATTTACAGTGAATTTCCTACTGTGAAATTATTTTCTGTGATTATAACCACAGTATTTGAACACTTTACTCAAAATGATGCAAAGCTAAAGAAGAAAAATTTTTTTAATGTGTATATTTTATCATAATTTCATTATGGAAACTCACCCCCTGGGAAGAAAACAATGTATAATGTTCTGTTTTCATGCTGACTTTTTTTTTTTTAAACCAGGCTTTGACTTATGCTAGTTCAATTCTGAGACATAAGTTAAAAGGTCTTTTAACCTACATAGTGTTGTAAAAATACACTACTCTATGTCCCAGAGAAGACATATTCTAAAAAAGTAAATTTTGAGGGAATCTTTATTAGCTACTCTTAGTTGTAACACCAATCCATTATTTGGATTTGGGCATGTAAAACTGGTCTAATTTGTAATTAACACATAAACTAGATTACAAGCAATCAATTTTGATATTTTTTTTTATTTTAGATTTCTATGCTATTTTTAGCATTAATTTCTGTATCTATTTTCTATACTTTTTTTTGGGTTTTTTTTGTTTACAGGGCACATGATGCTCAAAAACAAAACCAGCTCTAATTGTATTTTCAGTAGTCTTTCTGGACCTTTCAAAAATAGATTGTGCGGGGTTTTGTTCTTCTTTTTCATTAAAGATAGAGATGGTAGAAACTTACTACCAGAGGTGTTTTCAGCAACAAAAGATTTACTAAAAAGTTCCTGGTATTTGCTATTTTCATTTTTCAAGCTAGACCAAAATGGAGACAAATGAGGCACAGTCATTCATAAGTGATCCAGGAACACTTCTCTGGCCCCTCCAGACTGAAAATATCTGTAGCCATCTACATGGTAATCACAGAAGAACTGGAAGATAAAACAGACACAGGGCAGAACCTGTGTGAGGGGGAGAGCCTCATGCTCGTCTTCCTGAATTTGGCTTTGCTTTCTAAATCTTTTATCTTTGGAAAACAAAACAAAAACAAAACAAAACAAAACAAAACAAAACATCAGTGAATTAAAAAGCATCAATGTGACCTAAAATTCATTTTCTGTTTTCACCATGAGAGTTCATATTCTCTTTTTAGTCTAGGATTACAAATAGCTGCAGTCAATATATGTTCTACTACTGATGTTCACAGGGAGGCTGTTATTATATTTATGCATTTGATTATTCCTTACTAGCACCAAGACATCTTCACACTATAGAGAAATCACTCATAAAATATGGCTCTGCACTATATGAGCAGAGGTTGCCAGAATCAGGTTCTGACAGTATCCTTGACATATAACATTCTAAGCATTGCTGATTCTTCTTTGTTTCACCATGGCAGTGAAGATCCAGGTAAAACTAACAGATAAATTACAGGCAAATCCCTAGAGGAAAGAAGTACATGTACACTTCACAGTTCCACAGGAAATTATTACCCTTAACTCAGTATTTTCCACACTGGTTCGTTGTATTTTGTTGGGTTGTTTTGTTTGTTTGTCTGTTTGATTTTTTCCAAATGTGAGATGGTTCAAATATTGGGAATTTAAACTGAATCTGAGATTCTAAAGTAACTAAGTTTCAATCAGTTTTACAGCTTAATATACATGCAATATATAAGTGCTCTTATACCTACCTTTAATCTCTAATTTATTATTTAAGGTTGCTCTTGTTCATTCTTGTTCATTTTTGTTTATTTGTTTTGCTTTGTTCTTATGGTTTGGGTTTTTTTTAATGGATTAGTGGGCTTGGTGGATTTTCAAGGGGTTTGGATTTTTTTTAATGATTTATACGCCAGCTCCCTTCTTAAAATTTAATTTCCAAAAGTTCATAATTCATGAAAATTTCACAACTATACAATATTGATTAAACATAATTTGAAATTTATACCCATTATACAATGACTAGAGGTAAGAAAACTGAATGCTTTTAAATGTCATTTTAATATCCACTGCATATATTTTGGGCAATGAGTATACTTATAAAGGAAGAGAAAATAAGGTTTTGTTAGAGGTTTGAAATGAGAACAAAGGCTTAAAGGTAAGTTTTTATGAAAACGTTTTTTAAAATACACTTATATTTGCCTAATGATGAACAAATACACTAATAACCTAAGAAAAATACAACATATGTTTTTCTTTTTACTTCTGTCTCTTCCACTTAATTTCAACCTTGTTGACTCAAGGTTGATTTCCTTTATTTTCCTATGTAATATATGGGAGCACCCATGCGTGCTTGTATTTGTTTCTCCAGGATGGTTCTGAAGTGCCCACGGGTTGTACTTTTGCTTTCTGTTTGACCTCATGCCCAACTTGTTAATTCACTTTCCTTCAAGGGATTTCTTCTACTTTCATTTCTAGCTTACTCTAAACTAATTGAAAAGCAAACTACATCAAGGATATGAAGTCTAAAAAATCATTCTGCCTCAGAAATAATAAAACATTCATGTGCAATCGATAATCTGCATACACAGAGGAGCAAAATTTATGGTCAGAAGTATTCTTTCCCATCTGCCCATTCCTGTATAAATAGTTCTCTTTAAAGAGATCCTAGAAAGGCCAATGCAGAAAAGGTGGAAGGATAAACATATTAATGAAATATGTGTTTCTGACAATAACTCTCTGAATATCTTGATACTGAAATTATACTGCAAAATTCAACAACTAAACTTTAATTCACATACAAATTAAGCAAGGGATTCTGAAACAGATAATTTACAAAACACAAGTAGGACAAGGAATAGGCTGCAACACACAAGTTAGAAAGACAATTTCTAAGTTTTCAACAAAGTTTTTGAAGAAGAATTAGTATCATAGCTGAATCTGGAAAAACATATCAGAAAAAACTAACATATGAACTGTAGATTATCCTTTTGTGTTTGATATGTAAATTTCCTGAGAAAAATAAGTCATCACTTCTACAACAAAGTTCATGGGATGTTTGTCTTGAGCTTTGACATCTTTGTAAACTTGTTACATTTCAAACCTTAGGAAAAGCCTTCTGCAATTAAAAATATGTAGAGTTTTCAGCTGGATTCCACAACATCATAGCCCATGGATACAACCTGTGATGTGGCAAGCACATGAACAAATATTCTTGCATCTCAAAAAGCATTCTAAGGCTCCCCAGCATTAAACTGCTTTGGAAAAGTTTTCAAGCTTCAGCAAATTCTGTGTATTGCTGGTAGAACGTGGCAACTCTTGTTTCTGGCTTAAAGATCTCTGCATACAGAGAATGGACAAGGCTTTGGGAAAGGACACCAACTTTGTGGAAATCAAGCACACAAATCCCATTACAGAAAAGGTCCAGGTGCTGTGCAGAGTAAGTCTCTACATAGCTATCAATATAATGACATGAATACCAAAACCACAACAACAACAAACCTTAGTGAAAGATAACTGGGTTAAACACTATAGAGATGTCAGGAAAAAACACACTGGGAGTTTGGAATAATACATAGCAAGTATGGATTACTGAGATGACATTGTCATAAATCTTTGTTTCACTAAAAGGATGGTTGTAAAATTCACGAGATAGGAGGAGATATTTCCAGATAGCACTTGGAAAACCAAGAAATTTCACTATTATGCAGAAATTGAAAGGTCCACCTATCTGAAGGCAAATGTTGCTTTCCTTCTAATACTAACACTGTTTCTATTGAGCTGAATAGGTGTTATATTTAAGTGACTATAAACCACTTACCACTATTATTGGAAAGCAGAGTAGCAAGCCTCTTCCCAGGCTAGAGACAAGTATTTCTTTGGAACTACAGAATTTGAGAGCTAGGCTTCAGACACTTGCAACACAAAGGAAACAATAAAATCTCTTTGCTCTAACTGTTATTGCCTGTAATACCAGCTATGATGGAACACTGAAGAAAATAAGTAGGAGTAGCAGTAAAGAATGTCCAGGACACTGTGCTTGCAACCCTTTCATCAACTTAACAGATATACAACAAAATACAAGATAGATTTTCACTTAAAGGCACTGTGTTATTGACTTAAAAGTGCTGTAGAAAAAAAAAAAAAGTTAAAAATTTATGGAATTCACTTGAATAGGGAGAAATAAAACAGTGAGATAAAATTTCATAATGGCCTCAGAAAAAGTACTTTGTTTTGAAGAAAAGTACTTTTTTTGTGTGAGCAGAATTCAATCTACATTAAATAAAGGAATCCATGTTCCTGCCATGCAGCAGTCGAGGTTATACAAAACTGTCCTTCACAGCAACCTCTCTTAATTGACATAAGGAAAGTGCTGAAGATTAGTGTCCTTTTTTACTCCTTGTCTTAATATTTTATTATACAGTTGCCATCCAGTTAATAGACAATTTGAAAACTCCATTGTATATATGATATTCAAGGATTAGTAGAGTTTTTAATCTTCAAATCAGTTTTCTATTTTTTAAATACTGTTAAATACAAGGTTTCAAAAAAGACTAACAGTATTTAAGCTGAAACCTTCAATGAAAGTCAGCCATCAGCATTTTATGACTCAGAAACATCCCCCAGATAGAGTTTTGAATGGATCTGATTACTTAAAATGCATGCTATAGGAGTACTTAATTTGCAGCATCAGAAAACTGCTTCCTAGAGAGTAACTCGTGTAAGAATGTTAAAATGTCAGTCTTTTTCTCAGATAGATTCCTATCTCCTAATGAACACTGCAGGACTCCAAACTGGTAATGCACAATAAACAAATGTGTTTAATAGATATGGCATGGAGAAAAGGCAGAAGTCTGAGCCTACAGTTCAAAGTGAGTAAAGATTTACTACCTGCCAGGTAATAAATGCATTGCTGGACCTAATGAAATTGACAACAAAATACCTAAACTTCATGGTTTCCACATAAATCAACATGAGGGTTTGCAGTTTGGTTAGTTTTTGTTTGTGTTGTGTTTTTGTTTTTTTGGGGTTTTTTTAGGACTGCTATGTTAAATCATAACTCATACACAGTCTTAAACTATTTCCCAATAAACACAGGTAAATATTACATGTAATAACAAGGTTAGTGAAGACTCTTGGCTATTAATGAACTTGAGGGGTTGTGATCCTCAGAAGAATGATGAAGAAAACCCAGACTAAGTTTTCACAAACTGTGAATACTAAAAAAGACAAGTCTGCTTCTCCACCTGACTCTGGTACACTACCTCTTTGAGAGACTTTCAGCTAGACAGTGCAATTATTTTCCTATGAACTCCTCCTTGTGATTTATAGTTCTGACTAATCTCGTTGAAACTTCCAGAACAGGGAAATGAGAATAAAGAAAAGATGTGTATTTTTTGGAAAGTCTTGCTTTAGGCAGAATTGAAGACTATTTTGCTGAAATGACAAGAATCAAGCTAGAACGTGAAACATTCCAATTTCAAAAGGAAGGTGCTTACCAGCAGCTACAACTTACTAAAGCTGGAAATTATATCCTCCCTACCACTATGTCAAGAGATATGCCTGATCTGATGAGCAACTGCGATGTTATGATATCTGCAACCAAAAAACCTATTTGAATTAGTGTACAGTATATGGTTTTTAAATATTTGGTCATCTTCTAATTTTTAGGATTTTCACAAGATTATTTGGTGAAGTAGTGAAACCTGATGCCCAGTCATGTTGCTGGTTTAATTGTGCAACTACAGATCAACAAATAACAATCATCTCTGGAGTATGTAGAACACTGAACTGCAGAGAACATGGGTCATAATTCTGGATGTTCTGGAAACAACTTTCACTGAACACCAAACAAATTTACACACATTGCTATGCAGAAAATATGATATTGCCAAATACCCTTCCCACTTGTTGACTTAGCCAGCAGTGCTTATATCCTACCACACATACCATGGTGTATTCTCACACCTTTCATCTCATGTGCTTCTTCATACAAGAAACCAAACACCTCACACCAAAACCCCTGGGTGCTCCTCTGGCTTGGAAAACTCCAGCACCCTGCCTCACATCCTATCCTCCATCTCCCATGAGGAACTAGAAGTTCAGGGCTGAGAAAGGCACATGAAAGGACCAAAGTACACCCATGCAAATGAAACGTGAAATGAAAGGACCAAAGTTGTGCAGTTTGCCATCTTGTGCTGGTTTTCCTCACACAGGTAATCATGAATGTCTGTCTGCTTTTCCTCTGTCTAAACTTCACTAGGAACTAAACAGCTCTAATTTTATTTTCTGAAAATGTGAATAAAAAGCTATGTAAAATCAGTCTTCCCTATTTGTATAATTTGTAATAGATGTGCTGTCTGTATTTTCCCCCATTTTATTTTTTAGAAGGTGATACATGTATTTTAGACCAGAGAAATGCTTCCTTTCATAGATTTTCTCAAACATTTTACAGTACATAAGCTAGCTTTATCCTAATCAATGCACACAACTGCACCCTTCAAATGCCTTGAGGAGGAGAAAAGTCTGACCTCGTGTTGCAAATCCATGATGAAAGTGAATGATTATAATCACATGCTCAACCCAGTGATTGCTGATTACAGCCATGTTTGGAGGACAGGATGCTCCTGACCTCACAGAACAAAGACTCTCAGAGACTCTGTTAGAAATCAACAGTCCCAACACCAGGCACAGGATGAGGAGGGGCTGAGAGCTGAGGGTCTCTCCCGTGGGAGCTGCTGAGCAGTGTCCCACAGCAGGGACGGTCCTACCCCAGCACATCTCCAGCCAGCCCTCACAGCCATTGGTGGCTCAAGGACTCCCCAGTGTAGAGGTTATAAGCTCTGGTTTCAATTTCCCTTCATGGACCACTCTTTCATGTGCTAATCATCTTGCACTCCCTTTAGCAAGGCTCTCTAATCAACTGCTACCTGTACCTTTGTTCTGTGATAAAAGATTTCTGAGGATGGTGATGAAGGCTCTTAGAGAAATCAAAGAATATAACCTTTTGTGACTGAGAATCCAAACATAACACTCATAAAAGCATAACATTTAAATTTTTTAGGTTAGGAATGCAGTATGAAATACATGGAAGCCCAAAGAACATTGAGACATCCAATTCAATTATTATGAAGTGGTGAAATTTTAGCAGTACACTTAACAGTTTTATACAGATGCACTTTCTATGATGTGGGAGCTAGAGAAAATATTTATAATGAGGGAAACTAATGAATGAATTAAAAAATATTTTTCTTTCAATGCAATAATGGAAAAACTCCATGCTTTATTCTGGGACAAAAATTTAAGAAGTAATTTGATTATTCTTTTCTGCCTAAATGTAACTTCATGCTGTACCAGTCACTATTTAGAAGCAATCTTCAGAATTCTAAATAGAGAAATAATTTTGAATTATTTAAAATATGACAATATGACAATCATTTATAGTAGCAGAAAATCATTGCTCTCCTTCTTTAAGACTGATGTTGATGATTTAGATTACTGAGACTTTCTAAGCAAGGCTTGACATGAGTGATATGATTTAACAATACACATTTTGAAAACTGTCTAACATGTCCGGATCAATTAATAAATTTTACTTCTCTAAATCTTTATTAAGTAAGTAATGCAGTATATAACTTTATAACATACTAAAACATGTGCAACGGAAAGATTTAATTTCTGTTTCAGCCTCCAAAGACAGATAAATCAATGAATAAAAGTAGGTAAAGACGAGGTTCAAAATAAAATACCAGTGCAAAGTCTGCCCTGATAGCAATGAATTTACTAAAGGGCTCTTCTGTCTTTTGATGGGCCAGCTTCAGGGACAGGTGCATCTAACTAAAAAAAACCAAGATTCTCAGTTTTAACAGGGTACCTCAGAGTACTTCACAGCACCCAATCAGAGAGAGCTGACAGAACGTGCTTATCTCATGTTGGAATTCTGATAGTGCAGGAGACATCCTAACAAGGTGGTGCCAAAGCAATCAGAGGATCACAGAGTGTCTGAGGTCAGAAGGTGTCTCAGGAGATCAAGCAGGGTCACACAGAGCTGACTGCCCAGGACCATGATCAGACAGCTTTCGAATATCTGAGTTACAGAGATAACAAAATTCAATAAACTAAGGTATGAACATGAGGGGGCAAGTTGAAAAATACATTTCAACAAATTTTTTTTTAATTTTTTTTTTTTTCTAAAGGAAATAGTAATAAGGTGTGGGCATTTGGTTTCTTAGGGTTTGCATGGCTTTGTTTTCTTTGATGCCTGGAAAAACCAAGTGTAAGTACAAGAGGACTTCAGCAGACTTGCAGGATAGTTTAGGTCAGATTAACATCGAAGTTGACATCCTGTGGTAGCACTGATGCAATGACCTAAGTAGAAGCTTCTTTCCTCACTGATTTTCAGCAGAAACTGTACCCAGAAAGTCTGAGAAAATTCATCCCAGAAATCACAAAATTCTCTCTTAGAAATGTTTTATTTTAATAAAATAAATCCTCTGGTGAAAATTCTTAATGTAAAAAGAACAAACACAGAAAACGAAAACCAACACCTCCAGCACAGTCTATGCAATAGTTTAATGGAGCAACCTGCAACAGATGCTATTTCCTCACCTGCCACAAATCATTGAAACACAAATGCAAAGAAATACAAGACCATTAAGATAATTTAAATAGAAAGCACCAAATAAAAGCATAAATAATCATAGAAAGGGCTTTAGGCAGGGCAAGTCAAATTTAATATTGTATATGTTATTAGAGCTTCAATTGTATTTCTCTCATGGACAGTGAAATATGGCACATATGACATCTTAATTACTTCTTGGGCTTAGATAGATTATTTTATTATGTAAAGTGTTATATTGTTAAGGTGTATTTCATACAGATTTACAGATCATTAGCTAATTATATCTAATATGAAACATGGTGATTAAATTCTCATTAATGACATTTAATTGGATGTTATTAAAAAGTGATAATTTTATTCAACTTAATTTTAATGCAGAAATGAAGTGCACTATAGCTTAATTACAGCTATGCAAATAACTTAAATAAACTAAGTTAGAAGTGTTCTAATAATAGCATTTTTTCTGCTTTTAAAGGTACATTCATTTACTTTGGTCTTAGTCTGAAATTCAATAATTTGCTTTATGCTTCCTTAATTAATGAATACTTCAAGAAATCACATAGCAAGTAGTACTGAAAGCACTGGAGATAAAGCATTCTGGTATAATGTGTTCTTTAAGCATTTCCATATGGTAGGGAACAGAACAGATA
The DNA here is from genome assembly GCA_013400215.1 of Cisticola juncidis. Classification (NCBI taxonomy): domain Eukaryota; kingdom Metazoa; phylum Chordata; class Aves; order Passeriformes; family Cisticolidae; genus Cisticola; species Cisticola juncidis. The sequence goes on along the minus strand of VXBR01007699.1, from coordinate 685,410 downwards.
TATCAGTTCTCGAGTCTGTGACTTGGAAAAGATTATTTCAAGCAATATCCACCTCCAAAATGAACAAATATATCATAGTAATAAATACAGAAAACATTGTAGATAGCACTTAAGACATTCTACATCATCACAGTCATTGATTATTCCAGGAAACTTGTTGCTGTGCCCTAAAAATTTCTATTTATTTGTTTAGGATTTGATTCTGTATTCTGAGGAGCAATGCCTTGCTTCTCTACTTATCTTTCTAATTTCTAATTTAAAACTCTCTCTTAAGCTGAATGTGTAGCAACATTACCTAAATAAAACAACCCAAATTCAAATCTAAACTTTAATTGACAGGAAAGTACACTTTAAGTTATACGGATGCCATGTTTCCCTTTTCAGAAAAGGATTTTTCCCAGTCTGCATAACAATACAAACATTTCAGTGCTTATAATTAATGAAAATATTTGATCTTCTAACAGTCATTTTTTTTTCTATGCCTCTAAATTACCAATGGAGATTTTCAGATACTTCAACAGCCAAGTCTAGGTAAGGCTGCTCATCCCAAACCAGAATAATCAGGTTGGGGGCTAGCAGAGGGAGTACTTTTCTCCCTGAACCAGGAAGGGAAGTTCTTTTCAGAGTTCAGGACCTGTGGGCTGTGTTTTATCTTTCATAATGCAACTCAAACATCTCATTATTTTCTACAGAACAGCTCAAAGCCATGAAGACTACAGTAATGCTGCAAAGTTATCAACAAATCAAGCACGAAGAGTTCCTCCATTTAAAGAAGATGGTGATCATGACAGCTGAAATTGGACAATAACCTTTATACTGTTGCAACAGTATTATTTTGAATTTTTTTATAAAGCAGAACCACATGCAATTCCTTGAAACTTAATTGGCAAAGCAGTTGCAGTTTAGTTGATTTTGGAATGCTGTTGACAGCTCTCTACTGTGAAAGCAAACACATTTTCAAACAAAAAGGAATCCCACTCGTTAAGCAGAAATGTGAATGTTGGGTATACAGTAAACTTTGCAGCTAGTTCATAGAAGTAAAAAAAAAAGAGATATATTAATCATGTGGGGGAAAGGAGAAAAGAAATGCATCTTTATTTTCTTGAATTTTTACCTATTTCTTTCCCAGTATAATTTGAATCAAAGGCAGCTTGGCCAGATCCTCATTCATTTCAGAAATCAACAGGGCTATGCTACAGACAATCCTCCTTCCTTGCTGTGACCTAGCAAGAAAAACAAACACACAAATGCTGCCTTGTCTTACACATTCCATCCAGCGAGACACCTCTGTGCAGTGCTGGGAAAGCTGGAAATGCAGGCACTGCAAGGATGCAGTAGGAAAAGAAGTGTTCCTAATTTATGGGGCTAGCTAGGGCTGAGCTACATGATCTGTACTTTAAACAGTGGGGAAATATGGAGATAACTTCTTCGAGAAAAATAGAAGCTATCTACAGAAGGATTTTTTTCTTTCCTGGACTAAATTCTCTCTAGTTTGTGACTATGAGCAGAAAAGGGAGGGGGACAAGAGGTCATCAATAAAAGGATGTGTTCTCATTCCTTTTTATTTTTTTCCATTGGAACAAAAAAGTAATAGATTTTTGCATGCAAAGCTCACCAGCATAGAGTAGGCTTATGTTTACAGAGTACATGCAGATTTCAAAATATAAGTATATGCAATAGTCTTCTGAAATGCTCTGTTCATTTTGCTATGATATTTATTTTTATATTTATTCTTACTTCTGAGTAATATATTTCAATTACTTAAGAATAAATTCATGCTTTTATCAGGCCATTATCATCTTTTGTGAAGTGTTGCTGTTAATTTAGCAAGTTAAAAGAGACAATCATTAACTTATAATAGGAAAACTGGATTTTTCACAGTGTACTATTTTCTAAAGTTAGTTATATACTCATGAAATGTGCTAATAAAGGTCTCTAACAGAAAGAGCTCAGGAGTGTTTCCAAAGTTTTGGAAACTCCACCTTACATGCCATAATGTTTTTATCCTTAAACTAACAGAGGGCTCATGCACCCCTACAATTAATATATGTACCTTTATATAATTTTTGAACATATTACAGGTATTTTTTTCTTGAGTCATTTCATTAGATGAATTCTGGAGTAACAAGACCAAGACCATTAAAGACATTAAGGTATTTCATGATTCTGGCACTGGCATGATTTCATGATTCTTGGCACTGCATTCAAAGAAATGCAGTGCCAAGTGCAGACTGACAAATAATGCTCCTCTCTCATTTCTGGTTTCATTTTAAGTAAAGAGAAATCTAATCTCTTGTAGTGGCATCATAAGCTTGAGCCAGGTATTACCTGAGTGTGAAGGTCTAACCCAAACAAACTTTTTACACGAAAGCTGAATGAGTTGATATAAATTAAAAGAAATGCTGATAGCAAAAGAAACTGCCCACAGCTACATAGAAGTAGTAGAAGTTTCTCTGAGATGTAAATAGATATTTGCATCAAAATTAATGATCTTGACACCCTATTATCGTTACCAAAAAACAAATGAAACATAAAAAATGGTGAAAAAAAATCTCAGGGTGCAAGGTTTTGGTTTGAATGGGGTGTACTGGACTCTACTGATATTCACTAATTCTACTGATATTCACTAATTCCTTGAAGTTCACAACTGCTCACTAAGATTTGGCCAAAGGAAGATCTGTCACCATGCATGTATTTTTTACTTCCAACAGTCTTAAAATTAAGAATAAAGATGAAGTATTTTGCAAATATTTATTGTATTATTTTTATATTGCTATTCTTCAAATGGTTTCTTAACCAGAGATTGAAGGGCAAAAATTCACTAATAATCATAATGCATAATAGGTGAGGGTAGGATAGAAGAGAGAATGATGCAAAGAGGAAATTGGTAAGAATCATATTTTACTAACAATCAGCTCATCCTTTTTTTTTTTT
>VXBR01007699.1:671458-682448 GCA_013400215.1 Cisticola juncidis | reverse complement strand
TTTTTTTTTTTTTTTAACTTCTGTATGTGTCCATATGATTAGCTGACCAAGACAAATCCCTAAAAAAATCCAGCTGTCTCTACTGATGGCAGTTACACTTTACAGAAATCATAGTCAGAACCCCAGAAATCTTGTATCAATTTCAAGTTAGTGCTTTTGTAAGTGTAAATTAAAAGAAATAAAGATTAGTCACATTTTTAATGTCCTATTTATAAGGAAGAGAAGAGTGAGGATGTAAGAATTGGTCAGTTTTCAATACTCCAAACTGTCCTGATGGAAATATATGCCCTGTATCAGCCGTGAGAACACAGATATGCGAACACACAAACCAGGACTTTGATCTAAAAGACTGACCACTGATCACAAATCAACTTACCTAAAAGTTTCTACAGATCAGCAGAATGAAGGCTTATCAAACCAAAGTAAATGGGTTTGCTTAATAGAAACAAATACTGGGGATTCAGATGAAGTCAAGCTGAGTTCAGTAAGAATCTCAAATCAAAGTAATTTATTCAGAAATATTATTTGCTTATTCAGCAGAAAGAAATGGTGTGAAATGACGAAGCAGTAAATGTAATACAAATGTTATATAAAAGACTACTCTGAAATGGTACATTATTTAGAAAACATATATTGAGCATTACATGAATATATTTTTTGTTTTCATATAAAAATCTATATAATGCATTTTATTCTCTTTTTCTGCTAAAGTGTTCATTTTATTACTCAAACTATAGTCTGGAATGTATATATGGTAAGTAATTTTTACATGGTTTCCCATGCCTTTTTTTTTAATTTACTCAATTTCAAATGTAGAGGAATTAAAAAGAAATATAACTGAAGATGAAGAAGTATAGAGACAAAATTGGAAGAACTATACTTTGTTTCTGGAGAATTTTTCTGAAATTGTTTCGTATTTTTACCAAGTTATCTATGATTAATTTCCCTCGTATATTTTCATCATTAGAACACAACATTTTAGAAGATATGTTTATTCTGTAAAGGAGTTCTCCTGAGGGACAGAACTGCTGGAACTTGTAGCACAACCCTTGGCATGATTCATAAGAGTTCTGATGGTTTAGCATATTCCAGCACTTGTTGTGTGTGGAAAGAGCCCAGGCCTTCCATCTTCCTTAGGTACTGGTTTGTTTTTTGGGTTTTTTTAATTCACAATTATTTACAACTTAGGAAAATTCTGAACAGGAGAATGACATCTTCTTTTAAGCTAAATATGTTCAAAAGACTCTACCAAACATAAAAGTTTTCTGATTCAGTGAAGGGGAATTCATGTATATTTGTTCATGTGTCACTAATTCTACTGTTTTCACCTACATAATTTCATTCTGATCAGGTAAAACCTTGGCTATATGGAAAAATATAATGATGTTCATTTGTCAGGAAACTCCTTTCTAATTTATGCAGCTGTCAGCAACAAACTGCATTTATCTTGAGTTTTTTTCATCTTTTTGCAGGTTAGTTCTGGTCTGTGTTACTCCTAGAACTTCCCCATTTTCCAAACAGGACGAAATTTTATTCTTTGCAATAGCCTATTCAAAGATTTTAAAATGAAAGGGATATTCAGAGAGTTAGAAGAAGTTATTGTTTGAAAAAATAATAAATTATACATCACCAAGGCTACATACACTGATAGTCCTTAGTCCTGACAGCAGAAATTAATTAATCCATCTAATTTATTGATCAATTTAGACGAAAAACACCTCAGAGCTAAAATCAGTCTTTCAGTCATCCTGAATTATGAAGTAGAATTTATTACATAACTTCAATAAGAGGGAAATTGAAAAAGGAACACCTATCAGTCACCTAAAAGGTGCTACGTGCTCCTAAATTTGTTTCTAAAAGCTGCACCAGTCAGGAATTTATAGTGGTTTCTACTTCACATCAATTTGTAACAGAAGGAAATCTGTAACATTAATTAATTTCTATATCGTCTAAACATTATGGGCAACAAGGATCTGCAGTTTTATTCATGTTTTCCAGTTAGGAAAGGAGGTTAAACTCATAGGCTTATAAAAGAAAACCCCCTGAGTTATTTGAAGTTTTAAATCATATGGTGACAATAGTGGTTTATTCCAGGTACTTCCTCTTATACTCAGAAATTCCTAAGACAAACAATAAAGCCACATGTTCCAAGACCCCCTGACACCTAAATGGAAAAGAGGTTGTAGAGTTTAAGATCATTCAAGTCACAGCAATTTAATGTACAAATAAGTCAGACAAATTACATGGTTCTTTACTAAATATAAGATATTTTCAAGATATGTCTTTTATCCTGAACTCTGATTCAGCTCCAAAGTCTATTCCATAAAAAAAAAAAAAAAAAAAGATTGAGAAAAGTATCACAAGTGATCTGAGATATATGAAGATGTGATGTACTTACAACACACACACACACAGAGCTTTGTGTATCAGATTAATACAAAAATAGATTCACTAGCAGAGACCCAAGTCTGAATTGCATTTTGTCATTTTTTATGTCTTTGTGTGCTGAAATAGCAAGAGGATTAATGTTATTTCCCTCTCTCCCAGGTAGCCTCCAAAAGACACATAAATACTTATTACGCAGGATTTTACTCAGTGCCAATAGATGCCTCTAGCACTGCTAAGGAATCAGTCCTTTAAAATACAGCTCAACTTTCTTTCATATGTAGAAAGAAAACTTTTTAAAACCACTGTGATATTTCAGTGAGGTATGTACAGAAATGCAGAACTAGATGCATTCTTCATCACTTGATGCAAAAGATTGTTAAGATTTCTCCTATACTAACAGACTATTCAGCTGGAAGAAAACGTGTTGGAATTAGAGCACAGTATAGAAAAAAATAATCTGTCTCCATATGTTCCCTTAATAACTTCATTATGCTTTTCAAGGTCTATGAACAGAAACGAAAAAGAAATTCTGCATATTTGAAAATGTGATGACAATGAATGTTGTAAACACAAAGTGAGAGACTGGCAGGTTGGTACTTGGTAAAAATGAAGAGCATCCAAGTCAGGAAAATGTCTGCTAAAACCAGGAAATGGAGGAAAAACATGTGAATGCATAAAAGCACAACCTTGCTATGGATCTTCAAAGAACCAATCAGTAAGAACTGTCTATATGTTCAAGCTCTGATAATGTTATTACATGAAACAATGCACAATTATAATGAGACTAACAAAAAACAAACAAATAAACATATATACACATATATGTAAAGTATACTGTATATTCATACAGTATATTCATTTTCATTTAGGACAACTGGAGAAAGGAGAAATGCTGCTCCCTTTATAGATTAACAGAAACAAAAAATAATTTTGCATGCAAAGTGAGGATTTTTTATTAAAACAGAAATTTATAGCAATTTTAATTGTATATAAAAATAGATTTCTCTGATTTCTAATCATCTGCATTTGGAGATTATGGAAGTGGGAAAAGCATGGGTGAGTAACCATTTTAAAAAATCTAGCTTTTACTTGACTGAACACAAAGGGAGCCCTGAATCCTAAGTTTTCCCATCTGCCCCTGCTTTTTTCAGGGACCATCTGAAATGACTAACTGGATTTATATAAAATTTAAAATCAGAAAGAAAATAGTTTGATTTTCTTTTTCTTAACACCTATGCTTTGACACACAATTTCAGTTCAAGCAAGATAAGTAATATCTCTGATACACTAGTTAGCACTCTTCACACAGAGAGAGGCCTTTAGTGCTGCGCAGGTTGTTAAAGGATTTCCTCTGGTCCAGGAAAGTTGCAGTTAAATGACAGAAAGTAAACGCCAGAGGTACTTTTCAAAGGCACCCCTAAAAGAATTAGAGGACTTTGTACTTCTAGTTATATAATAGATTAACTTAACAGCCTTGGCCATGTGAGATTTGAAAAATTCTGCTTTCTTTGAGGTATTTTCCTTCACTGAATTGCTTCCACAGGAGCTAGGAAGAAACTGTGGGATGCATTTTTTTGAAAGGAAGCCTGCAAGGTAAAAAGGTAAAGTAATTTCTATTGAAAAAGCAGACAGGAAAAAGGAAGGAACTTTCTCTTCTGAAGGAATGTCCTGCTCAGAGCACAGCCAGGGGTGTGCCTGGCTCTGCACAGCCAGGTCCCAGCTGTGCCAGATGTGTGCCCCCCCTTTGTACCAAACCCTAACAGGAGATTAACACTGGGGTAACACTGGACTTAGGTGACAGGTCTTTCCAACATCAATATGTGTGTACCCTGCTACATACTAATAACATAAACACTCAGGTCAGCAAAACACAGCTGGGCCTGTGGGGAGAAGAAAAACTAAGAGAGGCTGAGTTTCAGGTGTGTATAAAGCAAGAAAAGGGGTGGATTTCCATCTGAAACCCTGCCGGAGAAACTTATTGCAGGAGAAACTTATAATCACTTATCTTTTTAATAGACTATGTCTTTCTTTTCTTTTAGACTGTGCTTTTCTTTCTCTAGCCTTCAGCTTCCAACCACTGTTAAGTATTTGTTCAAAATGTGTGCAATCCTACATGAAGTATTGGGAAAAGCAAAACTTGCCTACAGAAGTTGGTCAATAAAACAACATTCTAAATCAGTTCATGAAACTAAATAATAATAAGAGATATCAGGCACACCAAAAAAACCTACTGTATCTGGTAAAGATTTTGGATAGCCCTTGAAATCAGAGCAAACCACTTCACCTGTGCCCTTTTATACTACATGTGAAGATGAACACAGGTCATTAAAAGGGGATTCTGCAGTAAAAAGGAAAAAAAGCGCTCAATCTTACCATTTTTTATAAGCAACAAATAGTAGACTAATAAATATGATTTAGAGTTAAAATACTTTATGTTAAATAATATGTGTCTTTTAGAATGCAATTAGTGAAGTCCCTGATTACTTTTGCATTTTTGTTGACATAATTTATATATTCAAACATCAACTTTAAGAAGAATTCTTGACTATGGACCAACACTAGGAGTAATAAACAGAGGTACAGCTCAATTTAAAGAAAAATACAGTCAAGGGAGTCATAAAGACAAGCAAATGAATTCTTTCATGATGGCAGACAACCACACCAGCCTACACATCAGGACTAAGACAGCTGATGTCCATGGAGAAGCTAGGCTGACAGCACCAAGAACAGTGTAGAAAGTGAATGCAGCTTACACAAAAATCTGATGGGAAAGAAAAATGATTAGGTCAAGAAACCTGGTATTTTCTTTTTTCCTTTTTGATGTTTCACTTACCATGATGTGAATCTCTTTCATAGGGCTATTTACATTAATGTAAAACCACAAACACATATATCACACACATGCATTTACACAAAAATGTACATCCTACATTGTATATAACACATACAGATTTTGTTTCTCAGTATTGTTTTACTCTGCCATGATAGCTTCTCAATCCCAAAGTTTCTTATGCAAATCTTTACATGAAAAAAGAAGACAAAATTTTAAAATTTAAAGCTGCCCAGGGAAGTTCTGGATGCTCCATCCCTGGAAGTGTTCAAGGCCAGGTTGGACGGGGCTTTGAGAGACCTCCCCTAGTGGAAGGTGTCCCTGCCCATGGCAGGGGGTGCAACCAGGATGATCTTTAAGGTCCCTTCAAATGCAAAACTTTCCTTGATTCTATATACAGTGTAATAGGTATCTAGCCATTCACTGAATATAATAAATTGTATTACCAGATGATGACATAATGACAATTCCTTCTTCAGAATACAATCGCTTTAGTTCCATATATTCTTGTGTTTTACCATCGTTTTGGAGACCTGTTTACTTTAAGAAGGATTCACAATTAAATTGCAAATTAATAGTAAAAAAAAATTATTATTTTAACAAATAAACTCCTAACCTTTACAAAGTAAATCTAAAAGCTAAACACCTTCTTATAAATTAATATCTATTTCTCTTTGGAACAGTTATAAAATTCACTAATAATTTCTGTATTGGACAATGAAAACTGAATATGCTGAAAACATAGGCCAAAAAGTAATCAGTATTTCTATGGAAAAGAATTTTTTCACAGTAAAGTGATTATTTCAGGAAGGATAGGACCAAAACAGAGAAATGAGATTGCAGAAAAGTTAGATTTAGTGAAAATATGGAATAACAACACATAAACAAAAAGATTTTCTGATTTTCATAGATTCAGAAAGAATATGTGCCTGTGCTACATAAGACTGAAATGAAAAAGGTATGGGCAAATGAGAGAAAAACGTATTATATTTTTTAAAAGGACAATTATCTTGTTTAAAACCAAATTTTATTCTGTTCTGGTTTATTCTATCTTTACAGTGAAGAAAACTTTCCAACTTCCAATAGCTTTTTTTTTTAATTTTTCCTTTAAAGTATCACAATAACATTGTGACTTGAGTTTGACATATGAGTGCACCAAAGTTCTGAATTTGTCCGTTTTATCTCAAACACTAATTGGAATGACTAACATATAAAAATTCAAGTGTTAGTAAAGATCTGAAAGCAAATTTTATCTTCACAAATGTTCAACAAGATTTTTTTTTTGTTGTCCTAAACTATCTGGAATAAAATAACATGCTTATCATAAGTATTAAAGCTGCTTTGAAGCATCTCCTGTAGAGGCAGCTCACCAAACATTTTTCTGAACTATTGCTGCCGTTGCAGGAGACTGTCACTCCTGGAAAGGCTTCTGTTGACTGTGCATGAAAAAAGATGAATAAAAGCAAAATGACAAGTGGAAACTGAAGTTTACAGATCACTGAAAAGAGATTTTGTATGTGTGCTTCCCTGCCTTGTAACAGACAACTTAGAAGAGGAGAAGAACATATATCTTGGAGGAATATAAAATTCATTGTAAACATGTTCTTAAGCTATTTGTTTCTTCCTAACATTGCTAATTAATACACCTCAATGTCAGACATATCATCCAACCTGTGCAAAACAACAGAGGTGGCCACAACAGATTTTCCTGCAATGATTTGGTACTGGGTAACAGATAATTGGTGTTTGATAGGCCTGCTCCCTAAAATAGAGCTCACATCAGATATTCTTTTGCCCATGTATCTCAGCCCATAACTGCTTGAATAGAAATCTCTTCAGGTGAAATATCAACAGCAGTGATGGATCCCCAGAGCTCTGATTCTTGTATCACAAGTCAAATCATCAGTGCTTCTGTACAGGTACAGCTGACTATAGAAATCACTTCCCCACATCAAGGGACTACTGTACATCCCATTCTCTTCATAATATAATCCTCTCAATACCTTTTTCCCCAATATAAACCTGAAATAGGCTTTTTCCTCCAGATAATTTCTACTAGCATAGTTGCACATAAGATTTTTTTTCTTTTTATATATACACCTTAGCACAATGAAGTTCATACACTTGAGAGCACTACAATAATGACATTTCCCAAATATATATAATCTCATTAGAAAACTGTAAAATCAAAGTAAAATTGTATAATCCATTAACAATTCAAGCATTCTATTTGTTTCTATAACAACCTTTCATGTATGTTTGAATATCGCACTTTTTCCTCTCTTGTTATTTCCTCTAATTCAAAATAAATTTAGAGTAATATTTAATTACTGAAAGAAAATACTAATAATATTGTCCTCTGATATATTTCTAGGATTGCTATCAGCAGCTACAGATGCTTGGATGCAGGTCTAAGAATTGTTCTGTTATGTAGCTTTCTACTTCAAAATGCACAAAAAGAAGTATCTAAAAGCCAAGTGATTTTTTGTTGTATTTTTGACATTAAACATGGTCAAATTTAAAAAGCAGCTGAATCTGCCTGATTTTCCTGAGCTACATCATAAGGTAAACCCTGGGATTTCATTAAAAAAATCATAGATTAAATACAGGAATTTTAAGAAACTGAAGTAAACCAAATAAACATAATTAAACTAATTCTCAGGATCACCAGAAAAACACAGTCTTGTTACAGAGGAGCTTGCATGAACAATGATGACCTTCTTCTTCATGTTGGGGTGCTTTGTCACCCAGCAGAACACAGCTTTGTGGTATTCTAGTTTTGGAAATTTCGTATTTCATTTTCCAGATTAAGGCAACTTGTTTGGCCTGTTGGTGACATACTAGGGTATACTAGGGTAGGAGTTCTGTACTCAGTGAATTTCAGCAGCTATTCAGCCCTGTCCTATGTCTCTGGAATTTTATTTCTGGCGTTTTCCTTTCTACAAAGTGAGTAACAGTTTAATTTCAGGAAAGGATACTAGCCAGAAAAATAAAGAATGTCTGTCATTAGAGAAGAGATAAAGCCCAAAGGCCTATTGGCAAGGAAGAAAGGAAAGGCTGAATAAAAAGAAATAGACTTGCAGGACCTAAGGACATTATCAGATCACTCAGGAAAAATGTGGAAGAGAAACTTCTAGATTTTCACTTGTAAGTGAATTATAATGTTACAGAGGAAAATATGGAAAAGGTATTCCCTACTCCAAATATATAGAGTTAAACATTTCAATTAACAAAAAAGCCTAAACACCATATGAAATTTTGAATTATCTGTTTCGGGTACTAACAATTGTTCAGCAAAATGGCTTTCAAAAGCAAACAAAAAAGAGTTTGTAAAAACATAGAATCTCTTGACGCCAAGAGAATACAAGGATGAACAGAGCATTTTTTGTTCATTGCCTTGTGTTTTGTTTAGGACATCTGTGTCTGCTATAACAAGCTGTACTGAAGAGACTCCTTACTGTAACAGAATTTTTCTAGATATTAATGAAATCCCAGGCTTGTCTGTTATGTATATACTTACACAAGGTACTAATCTCTGGCAGCCCCCACACATACATCACACACAAGCTTGTCAGCAAGATGGTGACTAATGGAGTGCTTCTTATTAGCATTGGACTGCTAACTTTTTCTGACTCATGTTGGCAGGTGTGCCTCTGTTGCTGGAGGCAACTGTGATAAAGACAGGGAGATCTGGAAGAAATCATTGAAACAGCCGGGTTTGGGAATTAAATCAGAGATTTGAAATCTGTCATTATGATTTCAGTCATGAGGAGAATAAATCCAACTATGTGAGTTTGAACTTTTGCACCATTCACAGCTCTTATCAGTATGAGAAAGCAACCCCCTCAGAGTTTGGTATTTTCACACACAGGCATTGTGAAGCTTCATTGTTGTGTTTGATAGCTCGGTGATTGTGAGACTCCATGTGGCTCTGCCCCAGAGGCAGCTCTCAAAAGCCCTCCTGTCTCAGCTCTGAGTCACTCCGACTGCCTCTGGCACTCAGAAAGGCTCAGCAGTGCTGATGACACCAGGACTCTTTGCCATCCAGATGAGATCAGTCCTCCAGACTGATGCACAATGGAAAGAATGAAAAGTGTTTTCACGAGAATCCCCCTTATGTCTCACTGCACACACCAGGTTCCTAAGGCAGGAAATGCCAGAAAATGTCCTGGAGAAGCAAAAGAGAAGCAGGAGAACTTTTAACATGAAGAATTAAATCACAGTAAGCAACACATCATCTACATACAAACCACAATGTATCGGCTATCTGTACTTTTCTACTCTTAAAAATACCTAGGAAAGGGCCTTCTGAGGCACAGAGAGAGAGAATAATTCTGAGTAATTCAAGAAGGGCTCTTTAAAAATGCCAAGTTGACACACAGCTGCCCTAGCTGGGCACAGAAGGACTCATTTGGCTACCAGAAACACAATAGCATGAGCAACAGCTGGAATTAACATGGAGTGTTAATCCTACAAATAGTTACAGATACCACCAGGCTGGTGGTTTTTCCTGAGAGATGCAGCAGGCTGCTGGCACATCAGACAGTCACACTTCTCTCCCATGCTCAAGCTGTGCTTCATAAGCCATACTGCCACTCCACAATAAAAAATAAAGTGAGGTTATATACGGTGCTGTGCAACCAAAGCTATCACTTATTGTTTTTCTCCATCTAAATTTTAAGTTTTATGTGAGAACACACAGTGATAAAAACATGTATTTTCTTAGATACCTGAGGAAGTACCAGTGCAGCTTTAGAAATGTTAATCCAATCAATGAACTCAAAATGTCAGAGGACTAAAAGAAAATTGTGAATGTTTAGTATATGTAAACAGTGCCCATAAAGAATAAAATAATCTGTCAGTACATGCTAAAAGGTGACTGAGATTGAAAGACTCCCAATTAACATACACTGCTGGTATGTTGTTATAATCTTATATTAAAGGGGCTATTTTACTGTTCAGAACAACTGCAGGATTAAATGTGCAAAATGTGTCCAACAGAAAGTTTTTACACTCATACAAAGATCTTAGAGGTATATTTAAACTGTATGACCATGTAATTATAACCCATAAAAAATCTGAATATACTTCAAATTTTTAATTAATTCATATTTGCTATCATAAAGGAATTCTAAGAATGAATTCTTTTTCTTTGTCCTTGCCTAAAGACAAAGACATAATCAGGTGCACTGAATGGATAGACTTCTATTTACAACCATCAAATAAAAACCACAAACTGTTGTCTGCAGGCATGAAAGACCACCTCTGGGATCATCACTTTGTAAAATTCTTTTGGCTTAACAGACAAATGGCAGTTTATATATGATATAGATAAGTTCCTGTTCCTCAGACAATTAAAATTGCTATTTAGAGAAAAGCTACACAATTTGTGATTACATGTCCATTGGCACAATCACCAAGCAAATAACCATAAATAAGATTGAGAGAGAAGAAAGGCTGTGTTTAATGTGTATTCTATTTTCATCTGTTGAAACCCATTGGAGATACTGTTCTTCTCTCCTGCTCCATCAATCCTACTCCTCCACCCATCCTCTTTCTGGGGACATCACCTGTGAATGGGCCATTTAAGGTCTCTCACATGACTGAGAACATCACCTCATTCCATTGGGAGATGCTCCACCCAGTGGGAGGAGCCAAAGCCTTTCCATGGGATAAAACCTGCAATCCCAAATACCAATGCAGTTGGTTTTCCACTGAATCATTGGAGGAAGACTGGACCCATCTTGCCAGCACTGGGCTTTTTTTTTTTTT
>VXBR01007699.1:652118-671396 GCA_013400215.1 Cisticola juncidis | reverse complement strand
TTTGTTTTGTTTTGTTTTCTTTTGTTTTCTTCTTCTATAGGATCATCTCCACAGAACATCATCAGTTACTCCAGGAGGATTTATCTGGACTGCTTCCAACACCCTGACAACAGGGTGTCAGTCGTATCTCTGACCCTTTCAGAGTTTTCTAGGAATTTTGTTTGCTTGCTTCTTTTTTGTACTACTGCATTTGCATTTTTAATACTCCTAGTAAACAACTGTTATTCCTATTCCCATATTTTTCCCTGAAAGCTCCTAATTGCAAAATTGTAATAATTTAGAGGGAGGGTTTTTTTATATTCTCTATTCCAAGGGAAACTCCAGTTTTCCCTGACAGATACCTGTCTTTCCAAATCAAGACAACTATAGCAAAGCTAAAATGGAAAATACAAAAAACTTGAACTATTAGGGTTTTATCTGAATCTTAGACCCTGAATTCTTGAAGTCAAATGATTTGAAAAGAAAAGGAAATAGAAAAGATAGACCTCTAATCTGTCTGAGATAGAGACAAAGAAGGGAGGGCAGGGAAGAGGATAAATTCTTAGCCCAAGTCTAACAATGCATTTAATTTCTTGCTTGTGGAAATACAGAGGAATGCAAAGATTAAGATGGAAAAAGGAGAGACAGATCAAAGGAATCCAGATAAAAAAAAAATCCCGTAGAATAAATAGCAAAAGGCAGATTTATTTTAAGCCTAATATTTCTAATCAAAACTTTAATTTCCAAAAGTCCATAAGATAATCGTAGAGCTACAAAAAAGTACTGAGACAATCAGGGTAGCATTTATTACATATCTCAAATATAAATATTATTTAAAAAATATTAGAAGACTGAATTGAGAAATAAAAAATGTTCTTTGACAATTAGAAACATTCACACTGAAAACTCAGAAATAGAGTAACTATTTTGTCAGATCAGCTGAAACTCTTCTATGCATCTCAGGCAGAGTAGACAAAGCAATGTCATATTCTATCTTTAAAAAACTAACATCTTCTTGAAAAATATTCAACAGGAAAATATGCATAAATGTTGTTCTGTAATACTGTGCAGTACTGTCTTTACTTTTAAGAAGAACCTAAATCTATCAGTGCACTTTTGTGCTGTGTTTATCAACAGTTCAAAAACCCTGGAACAAAAGAAGTCCATTAATATCACAACACATACATAAAACTAGCTATAAGACAGTTTTTAAATGTTTATTACTCAAACTGGAAAATATTTTTCAGAGGAAAAAGTTCCTGGTGGTGGGCTGACCTTGGCTGCCAGAAACCCACACAGCCATCTTGGTTATAAAAGGGAACCCACCACAATCATTCTTCCAAAGGTTAAACAATCACTCTAGCAAAATGTTTGCCTGACAGCTAATCTGGTTTTCCAGCTCCCACTTTCAGCCATGCTGGAACTTTCAGTATTCATGATTTTTCCTCCTACATCATGGATATTTGCATTAATGTCAGCGTGCATTTGAAAGAATGATGACTTTATGCATTCATGTTCCTAATTTCATTTGCTAGTTGCAATAATAGTAGTTGAAATAAATTTGTTTTGTAGTAATGCAGATGCCATATCTATTTCCAAAAATACTCTGTTCTAATCTACATTGGTTTACTATTAAAATTAGGTGCCACCAGACATTTCATTAAAGATTTGTGATGTAAACATGTAGAAAAGCTTAGCAAAAAATTGCCTGATTATTCATTAAAAAATGACTCTATAGAGGCTGTGTACATCATCCCAAAACATACCATCAGGAAGATTTAACTGATTAAATTCTGGAATAATATCCTGTAATAAACAAATAAACTGCAGCACTCAAAAATCCATCCCTGACTGTTCAGTTCCTCCTAACAAATCTCTAACTCTGCAAAATATACATATAGAATTATCACTTGGTCAGTTTTGAAATACTAAAATGCAGGAGACCATCTGCCCTTTCCTCTGATGATGTAATGAACACCAAGGATCCCTTCTCACGACAATCATATCCACTATGATGGAAAAAGTATTCTTTCACCACAAAAAATCCTTTTTGTTGTTGTTTTTGTTGTTTAAAGCACAGCAAAATAATCAGACAGAAAACTAAAAATAAAATTTGTTTAACAAAACGCTAATGAAAATGAAGGGGTAAGGATAACTATACCTCTTGTTTTATATTTTTAATACCATAGAAAAGTGCTGACAGCTCTCTGACATGAATTTTTGGAGACTTTCCAGTCTTGAAATTTCCCACAGTATTTCAACATATCTTTTAAACTTTGTCATTAAAAAAACAAAAGTTCAGAATGATTAAATGCCAGCAGAATAGAAGGTTTTGTTTGTTTGCTTCTTGTTTGATCTTTTTTTAAACACATAATTATCAATTTTTCAGAATTATTTAAATGTCAGTGTCATACTTGTTAGTTTAACTAACTCCTTCACCATCACACGGTAAGTGAAGGAGGAATCAGTTTACAAAATAAATGAGGATAAAACTGCCCTCTACCAGCTGTTTTGGTGATTCACTGATTAAAGGTTTTTAAAAACAGAGTAAACCAGAATTTCATGCCAGATTGCTCAGGTTAATTAGTCTCTCTGAAGAGTCTAATAGTATAAGCTGAGTGGCAGCACTTGGAAGGATAAGTTGTCTCTTTACGACAGTAATCATTAGGACACAAAAATATACAAATATTATGCACGATTAAGAGTGACAGGAAGTGGCACTAATTTCACAGAAGGACAGAGAAGTTCTGCATGGCCATGCAACAACCTGGCCAGCAGACAAACTGTAATGTATCTCAGGGACCCAAACATTCATTGAGATTAGTTCTTGGGGGTAGGGGAATGAATAGAGCAACAACTAAACTATTCTCAAATCCAAAACATGAGTAGAAGTGAATTTTTACAATGGTGAGGTTGTGGATCTGCCTTCCTGGGAGCTTGCAAAAGATGAGGACACCTCTTCTGAGCAGGAAATCTACTACAATAGGATGGAAGCAGAGTCTTATCCATCAGGAACACTTATTTTACTCTAATTTTCTGTCAACATTTTTGATTAACTAAACATCTACATCTTTGAGGAACTTTCTTTTTTTCCCCCTTGGAATTTATGGAAATATGCAGGGTTAACTAAAGATTTTGTTAACCAAGCAACTTGACTTTGTGATCTCTTTGTACTTACGAACAAACAGCGGTGTAATTATGGAATTCGGATTTAATGCTGCTTGTGTGGGTGAAGTTTTTAATAACCAATGAACTTTTATGTCTAAAATTTGAGTTCCATAATTTTAACATTAAATGTCCACTATTCTAGTGTCTTAGCTGCACATTGCCAGTCAGAAGTTTTTAAAAAATCCATTAGCTGCTGAAAGGACGAAATCTAGAACTGAGTCATCAGACTAAATACCTTTTGTTGTCTTAGACAGGCTGATGATTTAGGGTTTCTGATAGTGGCAAAATCATCAGAATTCCCACACCTGGCACTCTATTCTCTGCCAAGGCATGACAAATGATAACGTAAGATGTCCTGAATACTAACATACTCCATGTCCCAGAGATCACAGAGCAGTAGTGTCACCCCTCAGGAACATCTTTTTAAGTCATGTTATGCTTATTGCAAGAGCTCAGGAATTTGAGTCTCAGTTGATTACCTATATTTAGAGGTGAATGTTATTGAAATGGTTTATGGTTTGTGCTTCATAGGATTTTGTTTGTTTGTTTTGGGGTTGGTTTGGTTTTTTTTGTGCCTTTTATTTTCCATAAGATGTCATCTGGACATAGAGACACTTTTACCTTCATGGTATGCAAAATCTAAAGCCAAACTGCTAAGATGTGCAAGGAAAAAGGACTTGGCCAGGACAGACGCCAGAGTTTGTATAAAATGAAAAATAGTAGCAAATTAAAATACTACTGGCTTAGCACAAAATATTTAAACCAGACCACATGAATAACAGTAATAGGCAAGACATTAAAGAATACAAAATATATAAATAAATTGATGGTACTCCTTTTTTAGATTTACTAAGTCTCTGTATGTCATTATAAAAAGTAAATACAGAATACAAAATATATTACCTTTGATGAAGATAAATACTATTGGGTTATGCGAAGACAATCTATTTGACATGGGCATTTCAGATTTTCAGTAGAACTCTAAATAGCATAATTTCTGTTGAATCATGACAAGTGAGGAACAAAGAAGCCAGAATATACTTTGTAAACTGTCCATTTGCATCACTGTCCCTTGTCATTTCTGCAAAGAAACCTATGAAATTCCATATATAATTCTCACTAAAGGAAAATTAAGAAAACCCCCTTACACTGAGATATCTCTACCATTTTTTGAAAGGAATTCTAGTGTTAAAGATAAATGGAGGTACTGAATAAAAAGATGTTTGCCTAGTTTTCTTTAGGAATGCAGGACTTACTGTTGAAGGGAGAACTTATTTAAGATAAAGTGACAAATAATTATTTGAATATGGAATAATTTTAACAGTTCTATCTAGATTTTCTTTATCTTTGTATTTTGTTTCTCATTTGATAAAAAACAATTTCCATGACACATTCAATTTTTGTAAGCCAGGTTATCTTTCACAGGTGACAAAAACCTCACTTAAATTCACATACACAGTTTCAGTATGAAAGCCTTCTGCTTAAAAAATCACTAATCAACAGTGATGTTTTCAGATTGCCTGAACAAGTGCAGAAATTTCATCACACACAAATTAAACCTGACCAGAAGAGGTGTCAAGACTTGATGCATTTGTCAGAGAGAATGCATGCTTTGGCTTCATAATTGAGACCTTATGATGATCCGTAAAAAAAACAGAAGGAAAAGTTAAAAAAACTGGAATCTGAGCACATTTTCTCTTTGTTCTCTGCTTTTCCTCCAATGGAAGTTAACATCTGATAGAGAACTATCATCTTCTAGTGATAAACGAACCCCAGAAATACTATCCCTCACTAATGCTGAGGCGAGATGCCTCAGAACAATTTTTTGCTATTTTTCCTTCTATAATTGTTACTGCTGCTGAAGATGTTCTGTCTCTGATCAGATGTTTTTTGTAAAAAGCCTTTTCACCACCTTAGTGATGTTAAAAAAAAGGAATAATAATAATAAAAAAACAAACCTAAACAAGCTAAGAGTATGTTGGAGGGAGAAAGCTATAGTTCCATTTAGGATTTCCTTCTTTAGAGAAGAAATCTAGCAAAAGAGGAGGCATGACCTAACCACCACATTGCTTGGCACTACTCAAATAACTGGTGAAGCTGTGGGATTTTAATGAGTAAGCAAGAATAAATAAGAGAAATTTGGAGTATGGGAAAAGTACGTAGACTGTCTTAGGGAACTTTACTTTGAAGAATGGATGCCAGAAACAGATCTGGATATGTTTTGGGTTTATCACAGTTGGTTTATTTTAAAATATGCATAGTTGGTGTTATTAAATACAATCTACCAAACAGACACAGCAAAGTTTTGATTACATCAAAATGTGAATGGACTTTAAGAATGTGAAATGAAGTACAAATCCACTGGGAAAATATGATTATGAGCAATCTAATGACATCTCAATAATTAGTCCTCCTACTTGTCACAATTGATTCCTCCCAAGGTGTTTAGCATGGGTTATACTGAAAAATACTCATAAAGGTAGCAATGATGCTGAAAAGTTGCCATGAACCTTTTGAAAATGTTCCCATAATTGTTTTTTATTTACTCAGAAGAGCTATACTGCTATTCATATTTACAGAATCAGTCTTAACTTACACTTAACAGGTTTCAGTGTATTTAAGAAGAAAAAAAAGTTTGTCTATGACTTGTCCAACCTTCCAGGATAAATACTTCACTGTAAACTGTCATTGCATAGACAAACTCCATGCAGTTGTTTGGGATTTCTTGGTTGGTCGGGTTTGGTTTTTTTTTTGTCTCTTTGGTTTTGTTGTTGAATTTTTGTTTGTTTTTTGTTTTGTTGGTTTTGTTACTGTTTTTGTTGTATTATGCTTGTATGAAAAGCAAGTAACTGTTCAATGTCCCATGGCCATGGGAGGAGGTGAGGGGGTTGGAGGGTAAGAAGGGATCTCTGCTCCACTACTGTTTGTATTAAAGTGATCACTTCTGTGGCATGATCCAGTAAATACATCCAGAGAGTTTGCCAACTCTCTTATGACATGGATTGGAAGACAACTTTGTCAGAAAGCAGACAGAGTTAGAGGGCAAACATTCTAGTGTACTAAAGACTTCTCCCTTCCTCAACCCTTTATCTCAAACTGAAGAGAAGGGAATGTAGCATGAATACGCCTTGTGTTTCTTTTGGGGTGTTCAATTATCTATTATTTCTGAGAGTACCTAGATAGCCAATCTACAGCATCAAGTCTGAAAACAAACACTATTCAAGCAGGAAAAATAGGTCCTAGGTAAAAGGAGTTAATAATATTCTCATCTAGATAAACTACAGTCTGTGGATCCCAACTTCTTTCCCAACTTTATAGTCCAAGAAAGAGTCCCTGTCCCAGAGAACCTACACTCTAATCAGTGGTTTTTATAGCACTGTTCTATATTTCCCTGTAATGGCCTTCTTTAAAAGCTGATTATAGTTCTGTTCAAATCCTAAGGTTTTCAGTACGACTTGCTCTTTCATTTATATAGATACCTTTAGAAATTCCATCTTCACAGCTGCAATTCTATGCATGGGTAGTGGTATCAATATTCACAAGAGAAAATCACTGATACAAAAAACAAAAACCAGCACTCTACACAGGCATACATTATGTTGCAAAACATAATGAGATACTAGGCAAGCAAGTGAATGCCAGGGAAAAAAAAAAAAAAAAAAAAAAAAAAAAAAAAAAAAAAAAAAAAAAAAAAAAAAAGCTAAAGATGCAGATTTCCATTTGACTGGAGTTCTACAGAAAGTCGAAATAAGAAATGAGGGTTATGTAACTGTTTAGCAAAAGCAATTTTTTGGGCTATTGCCTCTGTATATTTTATTTTGGAATTCACAACTAAAGAACCTAATTTTTTTCTCTTTCCAGGCTGCCCTAATTTTTTTTTTTGTCTTGGTTTTTATGTCTAAGTAAAATGGGTAGATAATTATTAGTAACGGAAGAAATAATTACATGTTCACAATTACTTCAGTGAATAAACTGTAATCATTGAGCCTTCTACGAGAACACATCGGACATTAGCTTCTTCAAGTGTAAGTTATACCATGTACTCTTAAACTCATGATTATATTTCTTTCTGAACAAGTAAAGGAAAATGTTGATTACATTTACAGTATCTCTTGTGTTACCATGGTGTATTTCCTGTATTTACAACTGAAGGAAAGCTCGCTGTCCAGACATTTAGTGATATAAATTGTAAACGTTTATTGCAGTCAATAAGGACAGTGAATTTACACCAACTAAAGAGGCACTCTACCTTTCCTAAAGGGTGACTTGTAATGTAATACATAAAGGAATGAAGGTAAGCTAGTTGTAAACTTTATTTGATGTTTTAAAAATATACCACGTCCCTCTGTGAGAAAAGAGTGGTGAAAATGAACAGAAAACCCAAATACAACTAGTGAGACACTTTATCAGCTGAAACATAATCCAGTAAAACCCAGGTACCATTTTGGGAATAGAAGTTTTCAGTAATTAAGTTTCCCTTAAAACAGAAAGATGCAAAGAATGTATTTTTCACCAGTTACTTTTGTTTCCTAGGCTCTCCTTACTTCAAAAATACTTTATAGATGAGCTAATATCTTGCATATTGTCTGCAAGCCTATTCTTTTTCTATTCTGCAAAATGAAGAGGAACAATC
This sequence comes from Cisticola juncidis, assembly GCA_013400215.1. Lineage (NCBI taxonomy): Eukaryota > Metazoa > Chordata > Aves > Passeriformes > Cisticolidae > Cisticola > Cisticola juncidis. Next base: position 663,616 of record VXBR01007699.1, on the reverse strand, counting down.
AATTTGAATGCATTCATTTCACAAAGACATCCTCTACTAACACATAGCAAATAATACTTCCTGAGTAATTTTCGTAAATCTTATGCTCTGATAAATTTCTTCAGAAAAGAAAATAAAATATGCATATGAAGAGTGGATACTATAAGACCTTGGTTTAATAAAAAATCCCTTATTTAAGTTTTAAATTATGGGAAACATTTTGCTGCATTAACAAGGCTTTAACACTAGGTTGTAATGACATTACAACAGTACATTGCAATCATTATTATTTAAATAAAGCATGTTTTCTTTGATCCTTACTACAGAGAATCCTTAAAACCCAGACACCCTGATCATGTTCATAGTTACCCCAGTCATTAAACTTTACAAGCTCTTTCTCCTTCTCTGACCTTTTCTCAGCTTTCAAACAGAAAAAAGAAAAAAAAGAAAACAAAAGGCAGGAAACAGAAATTTTGACCTCTGCAAATAATTTGCTTCACCATACAGAAAGCTTTGGTGACACACAGGAGGGTGGAAAGGGAGAATGCATAACCTAGGCTGGGTGGGGGTTTTCTCTGAAGGTTATTCCTGCGTTGTACATGGATGGGGTGTACTTGGGAAGTTTTTGGTAGTGAGAGAGCCACAGGGCTGGACCCTGTGAGAAGCTTCCCCCATGTCCAACAGAGCCATTCCAAACAACTCCAGGACTGACCCATCACTGGCCAAGGCCAAGCTTATGGACTACACTGATGGTGCCTATGGGATAACATATTTAAGGAGGGAAAAAATGATACACAAATGTAGTTGGGGAAGAGGTGTGAAGACGTGAGAGAAGCAGCCCTGCAGACACCAGAGGAGGGGCAGGAGGTGCTACCGGCCCCCAGGGGCAGAGATTCCCTGCAGCCCACGGTGAGGTAGGGGTTGCTCTGCAGCCCACAGAAGCACACAGTGAAGGAATTATCCATGTCAGCCCACAACAGGGCAGGCAGGGGTGCCCTGCAGGCAGCTGTGACCCTGTGGAGAGCCCAGAGCAGTTTTCCTGGGTAAAGCCCTGTAGAGAGGAGTCCACATGGAACAGGGTTGCTGACAGGGCCTGTGACCCCGTGGGGGATCCACGCTAAGGCTCCCTCTTCCTGAAGGAATGCACCCTGTGGAAAGTGTTCCTGTTGGAGCAGCTCATGAGGGACTGTTTCCCATGGGAAGAACACCACACTGGAGCGGGCAGTTTGAGGAGGAAGGAGTGACAGAGACAATGTATGATGAACTGACTGCAACCCCCATTCCCTGTGCACCTGCATGGCCTGGGCCGAGAGGGGGAGGAGTCCAGAGTGAAACTCTGCTCAGTCTGCTAAGAAGGGAAAGAGGAAAGAAGGTGTGTTTTAGATTGGTTTTTATTCTCCTGTTCTCATAAAAATTATCAATAAATTCCATTAATTTTCTCACTTTGAGTCTGTTTTACCTATGCCAGTTACTGGTAAGTGATCTCTTTCAGTCCTTCACATTGATTCATGAGCTTTTTGTCATATCTTCTCACCCTGTCCAGTTGAGGAGGGGGAGGGATAGGGCAGCTTGGTGGGTACCTGGTGTCCAGTCAAGGTTAATCCATCACAATATCATATTAATCTTTGCCATGTTCCTGTTCTGTGTTCAATTATTTCATCTGTTGTTATGAGATGCTTTTCACATTAAACACACATTCCTTTATCTCTACTCTTTACCATGCAAGCTATCTATCTCTGTGAAAGCATTGAAAAGTTTCATTCTATGTTAGGTATCCTGAGTCTGAAACTTGATTGCTGTATTTTGAAATGAGATCCTTTGTGGATTTCTTTTTTGCTGGAAACAGAGAGTTTTCCACAAATCTCAAAGTGAACACTTTAATTACAGGACACACACCTCACTCAGAAAAAGAAATTCCTTAAGCCCCACAGCTGGAAGACGGGAAGGGAGCCAATTGCTTTGGAGTATAAATACTAAACACCAGTCAAGAAGAAATGAGAAATGGACATAAAACTAGTCATGTTTACAATGAATTACCAATTATTCTATTTCAGCTCATGCTGCACTCTGCCTTGGTTAATAAGTAGTGCCACTAAGATAAATTCACTAAACATTTAGAAAGACTATTACTAAGACTGAATTTTCTTGGCAGTAGAAAAAACTTGGCTTACATTCCTCTGCTTTTCCAGAACCAAATGAAATGGAAAGTAATGCTTTTCTCATCCTCAATCTCTCTAAGTATTTTATAAGCCATTTGCACATACTGAGTAAGATAGGAAAAGTAAAGAATCACCCCTTCTCCCCTAGGTAATATTTATGATGAAATTCTAGGATACCTTCTTGGCTTCAGAACTGCAGTGACTGAGAAATGTTCACAGCATTTCTGCATAAAATTGTGAGAATAAAATATGTATAGAAGTAATCTTGTCTCTCTGATCAGCAGTGAAGGAATGGTCGATAGAAAAGCCACAGTAATATTTCTTGAATTCATCAAATTATATAAAGTCAAACCCACAGCAGGCATTGATGATTTTGATTTTTAAAAATGTCATCAAAGTTACACAGATCAAACTCTAAAACAAAAAATGCAAAATTTCCACAATATGGATGAATTGCCCATGCATTTTGCACTAGAGAAACACCCTCAAGTGGAAATTTCTCTCACTGACATCTCATTGAGCTGAAACAGGGATCTTTATTTGTTTGTTTAACAAGCATTGTATAAGTGCTAATTTTGCAGGAGATCCAGAAAGGTCATCTGCTCTATCCTGACTGCTGCACCGTGGCACAAGTGGGGATGCTTCTGGGGTAAAAGGGCAGAGTTCTTGTCTTGAGAGTAATGCTGTATGCTGAGAAATATTCTCTGAGTGCAAATGCACAGCTCAGAATAAGACCATAATCATGGGATCTACAGAGGCAGCACAGCTGACAGTGAAGGCCAGCAGTCCTGGAAGTTTCAAAAGTATATCAAGGATGCAAAATTTTCCTAGAGATCCAGAGAAGACTACTAAATTTTTGCAAACCAAGGAGACACTGAAAACTGATGGAACGAGGACCTATCCTGACAGGGCACAGACCTATTTGGAACACCTTGTATTCTGCCAAATCCAGAATATCCAGGATTTTCTGATGGACAAAATTGCCTTCTGCAGTTGAATTTCACCACAGATGTACCTCTCGCCATAAGTTCCTTTCACAGTGTTATTGGCCCCCATAATCAAGGGAAAGGATTCCCTTCCCTTCATCCTCATTGGTGATTCATTATTTCATCACACATTAATATTCGTAGGACAAGAACTTTCCTAACGAACTGGAAAATTTGATAACAGTTGACAGGTGCTCATGCTGGTAAAAGCAGTCTGTCCAAAAAATGGCTGTAAGTAATTAAGTGGAAGAATCTATACTTCTGAAAACAGAAAATTTCCCTGTATTACACTCAAATTTTCTTTCCTTAGTTAAACAAACTTAAAATGTATTTTTTCCATGAAAAATAACATCAATTTTTGCCTTTACCTTCACACAAGAAGATCACTACTTTGTAATGAAGGAGTTGCAGAGAGCTTTGATGTCAAGCTGAGGTCAATAAGGAAAATGTGACAAAATTAGAGGGTGCCAAGTGAAAGGATAATCAATTTGAAAGCTGGGAACTCACAGAAGCAAAGTAGAAAATTGATTGAGAAAGGAAAGTTAGGGAAAGCAATAACCTCTGTGAATATTGCAGTTGATAAAGGCTCTCTCTTATGATTTGCTTCATCCTAAGATGACAGAACTTACATAGCCCTTTTTACTAAACATCCCTATAACTTTACTAAATGTGCCTATTCTAAATCCAAATGAAAACAACCTGAAACACTACTCAGTCAGAAAGACCTTTCACAAATGTAAGTATGGAATGCTGACTTTTTCCTAATCTAAAGCCAACAGTAATTCTTTCCATAGGAGTTTTACCATATCAAAATTATATGGAGAACAAATCAAAGGTTCTCATGAGGTAGCTACACTTTTATTTCATTACATTTATTTGTCCACAGCAGTCATGAGATAGCCAGAAACAACAGGAAGGAACAGCAAGTCTTTTACTGGGAAATCTACCACACTGGCCTTCTGTGCAATAAAAGTAATAGACTGATCTAAGGAACAGATTTCTTTAAATGGGTTTCCAATTTCTCACAAAATAATATTCTGCATCAAGTTTTCCATACAAATGTTTCACATGAAAAAAATGTTTTTTGAAGCATCAATGTTCTGCAATATGGACCAGCTGAATCCAAACATGGGCAAGATCCTGAACCTTTGCAATCCTAAGACCTTCTTAGATATCAACGTTGTAGCTGATACATAATATATTAGCAAACACTGTGATCTGGACTGGAAGATTATGAAATGAACAACATGAGCAGAGAAACAGTTTGCAGGAATCATCACCACTGGTTGTGTTCTTCAACCTGGCATTCAGCCTGAAAAGCCTCAGGCTGAAGATTCCTTGTGTTTATTATATGTGTATAACAGTTCACATTCAAGCCTTACGAGGAGTGATCTACTGGTGTAGTAACAGGAGTTGACTCTACACTTTTGTTGGACTCCTTTTTTCCTCAGTCAGATTTTTGGTGTATTCATCTGTACCTAAGGTGACCTGCAAGTAGCATAAAGAAAGAGGCTCTAAGGAAAGACTCACTTCATCCTGAGAGCAGGAAAGTCTCCACCTCTGCATGGAATTCTCTCTCCTCAGACTTCAAACAGGAAGATGGAAGGACCAGATTAAACCAAACTCAGCAGAGATCAATACAGAATCACAGAATAATAGAAGGTTGGAAAAGACCTCCAAGATCATGGAGTACAACCATTAACTCAGCACCATTTGCATTCACCACTAAACTATGTCTGCATGCCCATAATCACATTTTGAACCCTTCCTGAGCATCACCACTCAGAAACTGTTTACATAGACAGAACAAATCAGTTATGAGACATCCTGATTACAATATGGTTTCAAATAAATGTATACAATTTCAAATAAACACTTTAGACATGATACCTCTGTAGCTGGAATATTTTCTTTACATTTTTATTTTCATTTCAGGCTATTCTGGGACATCTGCAAAAGAACCTTCCTGAGCAAACTCTCAGCTCACTAAACTATACCTGAAAAAGAAAAAAACAAAAAATTGCTTCTCTGCCTTACTGATGAGCCTTTGAGTTCATTCATATCAGCCATATCTGAAGGGGATGGGTGCATCAGCGCACTGGGTAGAAGATGTCTGGCACCTTTTAAAAGCTATTTTTAGGGTTCCTGTTTGCTGGGAAGTGACCTCTCATCTGTACATGACAGTAAACAACTGTCACTTCTGAGTCATCAATAACCAAGCAAGGCAGGAAGCTCAACTTTTATGTGAAATATGTAATATATGATTATAATATTTCAGTTAATCAACAATACTTTAAAATATTTTTTAGACAACCTGAAAGGAAAAAAAATTGAGCATTATACCATGCTTTTCACTGATACAGGCAAATCTTTTAGGAAGTAAATATTCATGGCTAACTCCCACATATTCTTCATGCCAAGACAGTGAGAAAAAATATGTGTACATTACTGCCACAGTAAGATTGTTTGAGAATTGAGTCATGGATGAACGAAGAAGGAAATATAAGATATAAAAAAAATACTGAGAATTAAGATAACACTTCAAGCACTATGGATCTCATTACCTTTTTAATAGATGTATAATCTCCTTGCACCTTTCCTAGTACAAAATGAATAAAAATTCCCGTAGACACTTAGATCCCACAAATAAGTAATCTAAGCAGAGTGCATTATTGAAAAGTAGTTTGCTTTAGTTTCTTTTTTCAGCTGCACAGATATTTGATCTCAGCATGTTGTACATTTGCATCATGTCCAGAGCATAAAAAATAAATACAACAGATATAATTTACATGTGTCCTTTCAGCATTTACTTGTGATAAAAAGCTGCACAAGACACACTTAAAGGTGTTCTTGATATTAAATGAATGGTCTGACAGAGATAAAAATAATTAAATTGCACTTTGGAAACCAAGCTGAAGAGACTAATACGAGGTGTTAATTCACTATTGTTGCCAACAGAGTTCCCTTTGGTAAACAGAAGTATTGTTAGTTTTCTTCTTCCAGCCTTTTCACACACCTCATTGCCCATCTACACAATCTTCCTGAGATAGCAAAATGTTCTAAAGTACAGGACATGTTTCCTCTTAAAAATCATTTTGGCACAAGGAATCATAATTGCCAATTTCAGGCCGCAAAGTTGCATTATATCTTAAGGAAAGGATATAAAACTGTTGTATTTACTCATGAACATAAAGTAAGAAGCTGCATACTTTCAAGTATGTAAATGGATACCACCTGATTGTGAAATTACATAAAATATCCAACCCTTTTGTTAAATGCTGTATTTTCATCAGTGTTGGTAAAGACACTAGAGTAAACATTTTGTCAGGCCTAAATACAGCCCTCAGAAGTATTACAAAACCTTGGAGGCTCTTTAAAGTCTAGAAATCTTCCAAGAGGCCAGTATTATATTTTGGATGCATAACTAAATGCTTCTTGGAACAGTGACTGCCAGCTGCCAATATCCAGCTGGTGAAAACTAAGAAAACTAAGTAAAAAATTACAATTTAGGTACTTGGGTTTTAAAAATACCAAAAACCCCACAATCTAACCAAATAAAAAACGCCCAAGCAAATATGTAGGAAAGGAAATCTCTACTTGTTTAATGAATGCACTCTACAGGACTTAATTTAGCTGGTAATCTTGAACCTTGAATTACCATTAAGTAGTCATGTTAGACATACAGATTTTGTATGTCAGTATTAGTTTTAATTTCAGTGCATATCAACATCAAAGCAGGATACAGAAAACAAGTTAAAAAGGAAACAAAGTGACACAAAGCCTGGCTATTTTAACTGCTGGCAGACCCATCAGTGCCTGGTATTTTTTCCTTTTTGATCTTTAATGACTCTTTCTTGCATGGGTTAGATGGCCAATATTTTCAGTGACTGAAATCAACAAAAAAAGTTATTTCTTCACAAATATATATAAAGAAGAATAAAGACAGAAAGTTTATTTTTCATTGAGGTCTTTTCACCAGTAAAATTACTGCTTATATTTACCACATTTGATTTTGAAGGCTCTGAACAAGTACACACTGAAATGCACTACATGGACCTTCAACAGACTTGAATTTAGCCTTTAGAAAATTGTCAACTTTCACTCAGAAAAATGAGTGCATGGTTGAAATTACATTAGAGGCTGCTGCACTTGTCAACATACAGGTTCACACTAACATTATTGTGTTGCTCAAATCAATCAGGAGAGGGTGGCCCTGTGATGCCAGTGGCCAATGTGGAGCAAGCAGCAGGTGCCAAACGTACAGCCTCCTGGAATACACCTTAACTTTGTAAAGCAAAAAATGTAGAAGATTGATATTGTATCTCAATCCAAATTTAGGAGACAAATTGTAGGAATAGTCCTTGAAACCAGAAGGAATGTCATGACATGGGTATAGATATAAAAATGACATAAAACTATCTTGACTGAATTCTTTACAAAATCAGGATCTTCGTTGTTACTTTAAAAGTTGAGTTCACCTATGTAATCCAGTTCCATGGGTAGCTCAATAAAGTCCATCTTTTTATTGACCTCAGAGAATACTGAAAGAAATATTTACAGTAGCCAGATTTTAATATCTGTCTTTAATTCAAGGGATGTAAATATCAGAAAATTCTTTTATCATCATGCAGGGTATTCAATTTGAAAAAATCTAAACTACACAACTGGAAAGTCTTAATGATTAGGCTTGAACAAGAAATATAGTAAACTACTATATTTCAGTGGAAATATGTCTATTAAATTATTAAATTATATTTCTTGTGAAATATTATATAATGCCAATATTCTATTATGTGTTAAAACACAAAAGGACAATGAATCTGATATGAAATATTTCATTATATACATTATATGCTCTTATATATAATTCATTCAGATTTTTTTCCCCTGATCATTTCTTCAGCAGTTATTTACTTGGAGAATGGAATAGCAGCCTCCTTAATGATCAGTGTAAAAGAAATCCCTAAATTCTGGGCTTCCTGGGAATCTCTGCTGTGACCACATTCACTCGAGGGAGTGGCAGAATAGTCTGCCTGAATGTTCTCTCATGAACAACTTCTTGTGATCATTCTATCATGACTGATCTACAAAGCATGTATGCACATAGGGTACGAGCAAGTAAAAAACAAAACAAAACAACCCCTAAAAGTTGTAATAAAAATAAATTCACAAACATTAAACAATCTTCTGAAAAACAAAAATAAGATCACAATCTGAGAGGAGTCAAACTGAACAGCAATCATCAACTAATTACCATGAAAGATAATTTTAATAAAGTCATCTTAGTTTTTCTCAGTAGTCTTCTCAGACTTTCCTCCCCAAATCTTTTGTTGTCTAAACACAATTTAGAACTTTTTTTCCTCCAACTTTCATATAAATTATATCCTTGCTTCCATCAGTCTCTTAACTTTTGTAAAATGTACTCAGAGCTGGTAAAATGGCATCACAGAGAAGAAATACATGATTTGACCAGTTTGATGTATTTTGCATCATAGACCTTACATAACAATAGCTAACAGTTATCACTCACCCTTAAAAATGCATTGGTTTACTTCCTTCCAAGAGGCAGCATCCTAAAAGGGTTACTCATTCAGTTACCTTTAAAGAATACTGCCACAGAAAAAATGCACCACCAGTATTCAGGTACTTGTTTCAGCAAATAAATCTTGCATTTACTTGCTGATATTTTATTGTTGAGTTGGTTTTTATTTTCTTCTATATATAGATATTGCTACTATAATCTCCAGTAAGGTAAGTATGACATTCTTCAGAAAGAAAATGTCAGCAGTCACCAAATGTTACCACTCTGGCATGTCTACCTTCTTCTACTGACTTACTTAGATTTAGGTGCCAGAACTTCAGGTCAAAGGGGAGACCTTGAGGCTTCTAAACTTCACTGAGTTATTTATGGGCTGACCACAGGGCCATGCACTGCTGCCCCCTTTCTCAGGAAAGGAAAAAAAAGGGAGGTAGGGAGGCAGTACTGCACTAAATGCAACCTTGCTTTTTGGGGGAAAACTCTTCTGAATTTGTGTAGTATAGTGACAGAAATAACATATGGGAGTGATCTATCTACAGTAATTAATCTACATTAATCAGATAACATTTAAATCATTTCATGATTCTACTTAACACAGAAATTACTTATGCTTAGGAATAAAGGTAAACCAGCAAAAGAAGTGCTTTCCACTAGCTCTAAAGAACAGGCTTATACAGTGACCTAAATTAATGTGATAGCAACTTTTTACAGCTTTGAACAATTTGATTGTTCTTTTAAATGTAATTCTTTGCATATAAGTCATCTGGACCAAAAATAAGGTTCGTAAAGTTCTAGTGTTGTTCATTAAAACAGGGATTACTAAATTACACGTATTCAGTCATCCACTCAAATGTGTCAGAATCTTAGCAATAACTTTCTGTAGTTTTAATAGAATATTCATTGAAGTAATTTATTCTCAGTGCACCAAGTCTGAGGAGCTCAACTCTGCCTACAAAACAATTATCTAGAAAAACAGAATGTAGCAGATTCAGTCTAGAGGCTGTAAGTCATTTTTTTAACTGCATTGGTTAGGAGTTTAGGACAGTGTCACACCGAGTTTGCCCCTGTCCCACACTCCCCAGTTCTTCCCGAGTTACTCAACAAAACCATCACCCAACAGCTGAATTACCAAGTGTGCATTCCAGACACATTCCATGTGTTCCTTCCTCACAAATATATTATTGATATCAGAACTGTATTTTATTCCTTGATTCTCAGCCATTTCTTGATGATGTGACATGTTCATTGAATTTCTGCTGAGAATATGCAGTGAAATTACAATGTTTGAGCTTTTAATATTGACTGCATAAGTAATTCATCTTCTCTATTAATGTTTCCATCAAGGGTCACAGTTACCATGGAGTTACACATAATAGAGGTACTCACAAATACTTGCTTTGGTGAAGAACCAAGAACATTCAGATACTTTGCAGAATTATAAGAAAGGAAGAAGAATGCTTTCTAGTGGATTTGTATTAAGCACTCTACCAAAGAAAAGAGAGGTAGGATATATGAGAGGCAAAAATCAAGGCATTGAGAAGAAAAATAATATCAAGAAGTAGAAAAGGAGGAAAAAAATCTTGAATTTAAATCAAGTTGAACAAACAATATGAAACGAATGAGAGATATCAATAAGTAAGTTTTTTAAAGTGCACAGTGTGTATAAAAGCAGATGGTTATTTCAGTACAGTTTCCAGCAGAGTTTGACCATTTGATATATGGTCCAGAAGAGGAACTGAAGTAGTATCAGAACAGTTTACTCAAAAGAACATGAAGGAATGGAAATTTGCCAGAATGCTTTTTAATTCAATATGTTGGGAATTTGAGAATTTTGCTATGATGCAAAACTGCAAAATTATCCAACAGAATATGTAGCTATTTCACACTGTTTTTCCCCTTAGATATTTTAGATGCTTCAGTAGTCCAAATACCATAATACTGCATTTTTATCTAACTGAAAGACCCCATTATTTGCTGGTTGGATTCCCTGTATTCTTGTGTGACAGGAAAATCACATATTCCCAGCCCCTCCCCAAGAACATTATAAAGTCTCAATTTTCATCAAGAGTAAGGAAAAAAACTATTTAGAAAATTATTTTCTATTAATAGACAAAATTGACATTAAACTGTTAGTAGTAAAACTGACAATGAATTGTTAGGAGCAACACTTACAACAACAGTGGACAGACAACACAGAACAGATCAACAAAGCTACTAAGATGTTCAAAGGATCCTTGCCTCATAAAGAATTTAAAGGAAAGTCATTAAAATTGAGTTTCATTTGGTATTAGTTTCAGTTTAACAGTTTAACAGGACATGAAAGATCCATCAAGACTTGCAATGTTTTGCCTTCACCAGATGTGCTAAATAACACTATTATGTTCAGTATGTTTTCCTAATCTTTAGTTTGGTATTTCATTAGAGGTTAGTGTTAGGATGGCCGAGTTTCTTGTCTTTTTAAATATAATTAGACACTCACACTAGATTTAACAATCTGCCACACTTGCAGAATAAACAAAATTACTTTTCACACTTTTATTCATCAAAGTTGGCAACACATTATCAGGTGCACTGGTTAAACTTTTGATTTTAGCAGAAAACCTCAGCTTTTGGAAGAGTTCATTAACAAACTTATCCAGGTTTATTTGCTTTGTGAACAACCCGTGATTTCAATTCCAACAACTTTTTCAGGACTGGAAATTCTGACTCACTTACTGTGTCTGTTGCAAGAAAATAGATTATCCTCCTTACGCTCTTTTTCTCGTGGTTTTTTGTTTTTGTTTTGGTTTTGGTTTTGGTTTGGGTTGGGTTTTTTTTTTTTTGTTTTTTTTTTTT
>VXBR01007699.1:627912-647075 GCA_013400215.1 Cisticola juncidis | reverse complement strand
AAAAAAAGAAAAAATTAAAAAAAAAAAAAAAAAAAAAAAAAAAAAAAAGGCTAATCTCTTCCCCACTAGTTTTTAAATTATTTCCTTTAATGGCAAAAGTATTTAGTTAAGGTACAAATATCCAAAATACTTGGTTTCCTAAATATTTCCTAAATATAAAACTTTGCTGTAGAGTTTCAGACACCCATGTGCTCGCTGCTCCACTTTTATGTTCTGTTTTATACAGTAGCTTCCCGGGTATTCATATATATATATATATATATATACACATTTTATCCCTTCATGAATTCTGGAGATGCACAGTTTGACATTTTGGAATAAGATGACTGGATTCAAAGTAAAATACAGGGCCTGTGTGCATGATGAATATAGAAGCACAGATCCTATAAACTGGCTAACATCAACGAGGAAATCTTTTTAAGCCCCGTACAGTCATATTTGAGGACAGGAACATTTGAAACCAAATATGTCCATATATACAGATGTATAGATACATGATTCAGCAGAAACTTAGATGTCACAAGCTTTATTAGGAATATGCAAATTAAAAAATATCAGAATCCATGTTCTGTCACGTAAATATCAATGCTTTAGAATTTGTTATAAATTGTTAGTACGAGAAAACAAAATTTTGGTTTTAATTTATTCTTTTGTAGAAGGGCTACTGCCTTAACCCTTTACCTCAAACATAGGAGACTCAGCTAAAACAAACAACCCCCCAAAACCACAAAAAAACCACCTCAGACCAACCCCACAAGCCAGATAAAGAGATAAAGTATAGTATTCCTAACTTCCCTTCTTAAATTCTATGATTCTGTTCCAGGACACTCATCTGAAATAATAAAGTATATGAATATGCATCATATTTAGGGTGATGCAGGCTTCACAGTGATTTAATATCTGATTTTTTGATTGCCTCTTTCTGTTATAAAGGATGCCCAGTGAGGATTGGTTTTATTTATGTAAATTTAATAATTACGTTTTCTGAGAAAGTTGTTTCTCATATTCATGTTATATTACATGTAATTCAGCTATCTATTTACCAATTTTTAAACAGGGATACCCAAGATTTGGTAACTATTGTCTCTTAAATTCATAGTTAGTTATAAAAAACCAATTATTGCTTTTTGCAATGGAATTTGCAAGTAGAGATCAGAGGATGCAGAAGTTCATGTATCTAATATTATTTCTTTTCCCAGTAAGTTACATGGATCTAGACCTGTGCAGATATTTACTTACATGTTTTAATCTGTTTATGAAGATATAAATCCAAACATTAATAAACTGGATTAAATTACACTAGTAGTAGAGGGCAATGGATTATTCTCTATTCTTTGCAGTCTACCTGCTCTTCTTCTCAATAGTAGTCTTTTGTAGCACTTCTTATTTTTAAAGACCTTTACATCTTTAATCCTTCCTACAACATTGCTTTTAAGAATGTCAGTGTACTGTACATTTCTGGTTTAAATTCAAGGAGTTGAATTTGAACTTTAAATCCATAGAGAAAAGTAATAAAGAAATACTTTTCTGAATAATTTCTTTCAAAGACCATAGCTCCTTGGTGAAAATATTGTCTTCCTTCCTGTGTTTCATATATAACAAAAGTTAACTAAGGGAATAAAAAATATTCACAAATTTAGAATTATGTAGCTGGATAGTGTCTTGATGATGTGAGTATATCTATGGATGAAAAGGGTAAAAGTGAGTATTAAGAGTGAATGGCAGGACTGTAGACTTTTAGTGAAAATTATTCAAGAGAAACACACTTAAATTATCATTAAGTAAATTAATTGGGAAATATGTTCTGATTTAAGAGTATTGTACAACCACAAGAATGACAAAATGGCTTAGTCACAGGCTCTGCAGAGGCTGCTGTACTAGGTGTGCATGGTAAGGTTTGCTGGTGGGGGACTGCAGTGGTGGCTTCTCTGAGAAGCTGCCAGAAGCTAAGAGAGAAACTGGCCCCAGGTGGAGCTGGTATGGGCCAAGACAAAGCCCATCAGCAGTGGTGGTAGTGCCTCTGTGATAATGTGCCAAAGGAGGAGGGGAAAAGCCAAGCTGCAACAGCAGCTGACCAGAGGATAAGAACATATGGTAGCAGCAGACCTGCAGACACCAAGGTTAGTGCAGAAGGAGGGCCAGGAGATGCCCTGGGCTCTGCCCTAGAGGAGAGACTCCCCTGCAGCCTGTGGTGAACACCAGCCGTGCTCCTGCAGCCCATGGAGGCCCACAGTGATGCAACCCCTGCATGACTCCACTGCAACCCCTGGCGCAGGCTGCTGTGCCTGCAGGAGACCATGACTCGTGGGAAGTCCAACTGCAGCAGGCTCCAGGCAGGACCTGTGTCCCTGTGGAGTGGGACACTGGACCAGGTTTCCTGGAAGGGCTTGTGACCTGTGGGAGATGCACACTGGAGCAGCTTATGAAGAACTGCAGCCCATGGAAAGAGCTCTGCTGGAGAAATGGAGAACTGTCTCCTGTGGGAAAGACCCTGCACTTGAGCAGGTCAAGAGTGGGAGTCCTCCCCTGAGGAGGCAGGAGTGGCAGAGACAACATGGGATGAACTCACTACAAGCCCTCAGTCTATTCTGCCTGTAAGTGATCTCCATGTCTTTATGTGGACTCACAAGCCCTTGGTTACATTTTTTCTCTTCCCCGTCCAGCTGAGGTGCAGAGGGACAGAGCAGCTTTGGTGGGTGTCTGCCATCCAGCCAGGGTGAACCACAGTTATTTACACAGAATCATAGATTTACAGAATTCTAGAACAGTTTGGGTTGGAAGGAACCTTAAAGATCATACAGATACAATGGCAATGTCCCTACAAGGCAAGAGCACCTTTTATTAGATTAGGCTGCTTGAAGCCCCATCCAAATCAGCCTTGAATACCTGCAAGGACACAGCATCCACAGCTTCTCTGGCAACTTCTTTCAATGCCTCACAACCCTCACAGGAAAAAATTTCTTTCTAATATTTAATCTAAACCCTCTTCCTTTCAAGCCATTATCCCTTGTCTTGTGACTTCCTTGTAAAGAGTCCCTCTCTGTCTTTCTTGTAGGGTCCTTGCAGGTGCTGGAAGGTGCTCCAAGGTCATCCCAGAGCCTTCTCTTTTTTAGACTGAATAATCCTAACTATTCTCAGCCTTTCCTCATAGAAGAGGTGCTCCATTTTTCTAGTCATCGTGATAGCCCTCCTCTACTTTCTCATGAGTAGTATGAAAGATGAAAAGACAAATATTTTTCCTTTTTTTTTTTTTAATTACATCAAGATTTTTTATAAAATGGAAAATATCAGAATTGTTACATCTTCTAAGTATTCATTTTTGTGCTATAAAACTACAAAAAAGTCCTACTGGCAATACAGCCTGAACTTCATACATTCTATCTGTACTTAGATTAATCTCTGGTTTCACCTGTAAGATATAGAAATAATTAGAACAAAATACATACACTTCATTCTGATTTGTAGAAGCACATTTTTTGAGATGTGCCTTCCTCTACCCTTGTGTATCCCTTCATTCAACCAAAGATGCAAGCTTTCAGATAACAGAAAAGTACAGCAATATTAGTCTGTGAAGTTACACATAAAAATGCTGTTTTACTAAAGCGTGACTGGTACTAAGAAGATAATTCTTGTTTCTGTGTATTTTGAGACAAAGTTTTACAAATGGCTTGATATTATTTACCTGCAATCTTGCTTCTCTCTACTCACAGTCCTTGTCCATTTATTCCTACCTGTGACTCATTTTGGACATTTCCCTTCTGTCAGGTTTGTCACCCTATGTGACTCTGTGCATGGACACGAAATTGCCAGTGCTGATTCTAGAGCTGCCAGGTGGACAGAATCTCTTTGTCACTAGCAGCCTTACAGCACCAAACCCCTCCCAACTTCAGCTGTGGCATCAGGGACAGAACAATAAGGCAGAAGAAACCTTGAATTCTCTACGGCATTTGTAGAATTTCCCTCAGGGTAGTATGAGTGATGGCCATTATAATGTATTTGCTATACAAGAAAATAATGAATCGATCTACAAGTTATATTTTTTCCATAAAAAAGAGGCATATTACAGGGAAAAAAAGTGAACTACTCTCTTACAAACAAATCATTACATATTCCTAAACTCTGAAAAGTTTATACACACAAATATAAAATTAAAGGTAAAAGTTACACACACCCCCACATACACACATACGTGCCAGCTCCTTATATAAATACAATGGTAACTTTCCTACCAGCTGTATCTGATTCTTGGAAACTAGTTAAAATTTTAATACAATATAATAAAGAAAATATCAGATTTATCCTCTTGTTTCAAACACTTTTTTTCTCCAGTACATCATGCCAGATGGTCAGGCAGAGGCTCACACATTTAGACACTCGAAATTTTCCACTTGCATGTGGTTGGCAGATGTGATGCTGGAGTGAAGGATGGCTTTGCATGGGCAGCTAGAGGCCAGGCTGGATTCCTCACAGCACCTTAAACAGTGCTACACACTCATATTTAGGCACCTGAGTACAGCCCTAAGAAACTGTTCCACCACTAACACCAAAAGAAATTTATATACTCTAAACTGTATATAAATAAAAAAGGTCTCACCTTTTAGTTCATCAGTTTAAACACTGAAACTTACTCTTCTTCATGGAGAACAATTATCCCTAACATCACAACGCCCACGGGAAAAAGGGAAATTATCAACACATTCTTCTACAAGATATTTTACCACCGCTAATTACAACTAGCTTGAGGTGTTTAAACAGCTCTGAAAAACGGCATTTAGATTGCCAGATATGCCACAATTCACACAAGCAGCCTAGCAAAAGGAGGAGGCAATCAGCTCCAAGTCTCCTTACATCCCAGGATGGTTCTCAGATACTGATTCCTTCATTCCATTCCAACAATTATTGCAGTAAATTGTCACTCTCAGCTCAGCAGTGCTGGTTCCCAGAATCACAGAATCTTAGAGTGGCTTGGGTTGGAAGGGACCCATAAGATCACCCAGTTCCAAGCCCCTGCTGTGGACAGGGGTACCTCTCACTAGACAAGGCTGCTCAGAGTCCCATCCAACCTGGCCTTGAACACTTCCAGGGATGAGACAGCCACAGCTTTTCTGGGCAACCTGTTGCAGTGCCTTCGAACACTAACAGTAAAGAATTTCTTCCCAACAGCTCATCTAAATGTATTCTGTTTCAGTTTGAAGCCATTCCCCACTGTCCTGTCACTACACACTCTTGTAGAAAGTCTCTCTCTGTGTTTCTTGTAGTCTTCCTTCAGGTACTGGAAGGCCACAATTAGGTCCCCTTGAAGCCTTCTCTTCTCCAAGCTGAATTAATTCCAGTTCTCTCAATCTTATCTCATAGGAGAGTTTCTCCATCTCTAATTACCTTGGCTCTCTTCTAGCAATGACCAAAGGGTGGCAGCAAGAACATCAGAAAATGGAGACCTATCCCTAACAACTTCTCTTTTGGTAAGCGGCTGACAATGAAGTTGTTTGTTTTGTTTAAGAAGACAATTTCCTCAGGAGAACACTCATGTCACTTTTAATATCAGGAGGTATAAAAATAGTATGTGGAGAGCTATGAGTCACTTCTATGCCACACTAGGTAAATTTCAGTTCATCTTTCTCCCTATCTTAGTATTTCTTCAGTGACACATACAGCTTCAAAAGTTTGTCAGTTTTTTTCCCATATTGTATCTTTTAAATTATTCATTTCCTAGCTAATAAATTCAGATATGCATTTGTATACACAGTGTTTGCAATAGTGAATTATTCAGCCTATGTATTTAAATGTCAACTAATACTAATAATTACAAATGTACACACATATTAATAGAACTACTGAATAGCAGGAAGCATCTGCAAGTGATGCAGCATCTCTGCTACAAGAGAAGGGGCTAAAAACTAGCGAAACCAGAAGAAAGTTTGAAAATATTCCACTCTTTTGGCCTACTTTCTGGCAGCCTCTACCAGTGAGTGTACTCATTCTGAATTGCCTTCACCACACTCATGTAAGGACTACACTGAGATTCCTGGATTCTCTTTCATTCGACCGAAATAACCACTGTGCTTGTATTTGTTACCTTCACAGCAGCATTTCTAGGAGAAAGCTAATTGTTTCAGGGTTTTCTTAAAAGACCTGCTCATCTGAAAGTTCTGCTGCTGGGAGTATTGTTCCAATTTTTATCCTGTGACACCATCACATAATGTTCAAAATTAGGTTTTGAAAGGTCAAGAGACTACGTGGCATGTTTAACTAAAGAGTTATTAAACTGGATGACATGAAACTCACATTTTACCTAGGAGCTTTTCACAGTCAGTGCACCATTTGTCAGTGTTCTCCTGAACTGGCTCCAGTCCCGTGGGATTCCTCTATGACACAAAAAAGCTCAATAGCTCAAAAAAGCAGCAATGAGCTATTCAGTGTATTATAACAACACACTGAAAAATCTATGTAAGACAGAATATACATAAACATTAAAAAAAATCTATGTAAGACAGAATATACATAAACAGCTTCTTCTAAAAAATTATCCAACAGTTATATTTGATATGACTATTGGGAGGAGATCAAAACATTTCTAAAACACCCACTTTAGTGACCTGAGTGTTCTTCTTTCTGTAGAACTGCAATGCGATCACTAAGTTATAAATAATTTTTTGAAAAAACTGTTGCTGCGTGAAGCCAATATTTATTATAAAATACCTGCCCAAAATGTGTTTATTTATTTCTAGATAGGCCAAATAGGTCAGCTTCATGTCTTTAGGTAAAACTTATGATTGTTCTTGCTCCCTGTGTTACTCAAAATAATATCTAAATTTACATGCTGCCAACTGGACAAAAAACCCTAAGCCTGAAATTCCTGGAAGGCATTCAATATGCACGACAGCTTTTTTTTATTTCTCTAGAAAACTCTAGTACAAGATACTTTAACATTAGAATTGTAAATATGTTAACCTACAGCAAGTTTCACCTTAAACATAAGGGGGAAAAAGTTGTATATATAAAATCAGATGGCAGTATGTACAGGTAACTGCCAGAATAATTGATTTGCTTCAGCCTACAAAGTTTTGATTACTCTCTTTAATTTTATTTTTCAGTGCCTTCTATTTGGGGTTTTTGTTTGTGTGTTTCAGAAAAATCTCTTACATGTGCCTTCTCTGAGATGACAGGTCCCTGCTCTGTTTGGGCCTCCAGCTCCAGGGCCAGCACTGCCTGGGGGACTCTGTCATTCCAGAGCCTCCCCTGCTCTGGCAGTGCCATTTAGCACCGTGAATTAGGGAGCAAGGAAGAGACTCAGGCAGCATGGAAATCAGGCAGCACTGGACTTTGGCAAAGCATTCTTTCATCAGCCCAGCACAAGCAGAAGGTTGAAAGAAATACAGTTGTGTGTCCATCTCTGCTATGGCTTTGCACACTAAAATGTTTCATTGCTTTGCCTTTGCCAGTTACACTTCCTAGAGGGGGGTTAATAAATTTTATTAAGTAGTACTTTATGGAAGGACAGGTATTTTCATGTGGGACCAGGAATTACACTGGTACACAACAATATTTTCTTAGGAAAATCCTTCCATATTGAGGCTTTTTCAACAAAAAGGGAAAATAAATTACACCTGAGTTTAAATTAAACTGCAGCACTTCAAGAATAGACACTTCATTTAACACAAGGAAAGGAAAGAAAGGCTAGTTGGTAAGTGAACTTAAACACTGAGTTTATTAACAGGACCTATGGGAGAGTAAAAAATTTTCACAAGGTCATTTGATTATCAAATTATACTTTGTTCATAAATGTGTAATTCTATTAACTGAGACCCACCATAAATAAAAAATTAAACAATAAATATTTTATTTCAATGTTAAGACATACATAAACATCCTTCCTTAGCTAAAAAC
The DNA here is from genome assembly GCA_013400215.1 of Cisticola juncidis. Classification (NCBI taxonomy): domain Eukaryota; kingdom Metazoa; phylum Chordata; class Aves; order Passeriformes; family Cisticolidae; genus Cisticola; species Cisticola juncidis. The sequence goes on along the minus strand of VXBR01007699.1, from coordinate 639,188 downwards.
AATATTGAGCCTTTAGAAAAGAAACCTTTATAACATAAGATAAACAACTCTTTTTGGCTATGGTAAATCTGTTGAAAGCACTGATTAAATCAGCTCTACAATTTTTAAATATCCTTAAACAGATTGTTAATACTGCTAATCTTTCCAGTCATTGAGTTGCATTCACAGAGAGCTACTTCTCATTGACCTAACCAACCTAATCCTCATGGCAGGAAAAGTATTGAAAAAAAACTACTTATAACAATATATTCACAATGAATGTCTATATGCATGCATTTGGTACTGAGTTAGGCTCTTAAATTTCCAGACCTTCTTGAAACATTCAGAGTTTATTCCTCCTTAAGGCACTGACAATCTTCTAGATGAAAATTTTCACAAAACATGCTGCAAAACTCCCACAAGAACCCAAAAGTTTTTGAATAATAATACCATCATTCGGCCCAGGCAACCCTCAAATACCTTTATGAGTACAACAAATGTACAGTTTCTTCAGCAGTTAAATCTCAGGCATGGTAGGCATAAAATCAATCAAACTATCTTTAATATCATTTCTTGACAGAAAAGCTTTCACCTTGTGCAACTTTTGAGTAACAGCACTTCTACTGAACATAGGGCTTATAATTTTTTCTTCTGTTAAAAACAAACCAAACCAAACCAAACAAACAAACAAACAACCCACAACAACAAAAGAAAAAAACCCAACCACCCAGAGCATAATTATGCAATATGCTTTATGCTTTCTGGGTTGATTGAAACACCATCATAATCTGAGTCGTTCTGTTTTACAGGAAAAATGCAATTTTTACCTAACACAGACCACTATTGCAGTACATACTAAGGCCAGAAAAAATATCAGTTCTTAACCATAACAATTATTTGTAGAAGTGAGTTCTGAACAAAATTCAGTCCGTATTCTTTCACAAACACTACTGTTTATTTACTTTGACCTCTTATGGCACCTCAGTTCCACTCACAGCTTGTTACTTCAAGAAGCTATAATAAAAATAATTCATTACAACCTTTGTGAGTGAAGTAATGCATGTTTCATGAAAAAGAATACATAAATTAAACAAGCTCAGTTACATTATCTAATTTAACTCAACCCAAAATATCATCACATGGCAGATTTTAAGAGTTTTGAGAGCCTCAGAAGGGGAGCACAGAGGATATCCCACAGTTCCCAAGCACTGCCAGAACTATCATCATGCTGGGGGAAAGAAAGACCCGGGCAAAGGATACTCAATCTATTCTCAGCAGTTCTTACAAAATGCACATCTTGGAGGAAAGCACAATCTAGAATTAAGCATGAAACATACTAAAACAATTAGTCTAACTGGAGTGAGAGGTAAGTAATTTAATCTTGCTGAAGAGAATGAGATCTGATGCAAAGGTGACTGCTGCAGAAAGCTCAGTAGTTCTGGGGGAATGTTGCAATAACTTGTTTTCTGTAACTCCTCCTTCTTCTTTGGTGGTACAAGCATGTATGTGATTTGGCTCCAGAAGTCACATCCCGACACACAGAGGTACACTCTGACAGCACATTCAAATCAGTTGGATTATAACATTTCCAGAACTGCCTTCAGTAATTGCAAAGAAATGAAAAAATTCTCTTTGTCTCTCATGTGGTAAAGGCTTGTGAACCACCAGTGAAGTTGTGGGATTTAAAAACAGTAAATTCAGCTCCTTACCTAAATTAAATTGGTTAAACTCTATTGATATAATTATTTCAGTGCATATTAGTATCATATACTAAAGCTGTGTTCACACCAAGAGAAAACAAAGGAAGGCAGACTTTACCTTTAAGTAATTAAACTTGCACCACTAAAGCAGTGTCTTGGTCCCAGCTACATGCTTTGGAGGTTTTATAAGTTAAAATAATTAGACTAAAAGGCAATCCTACATGTGTGTTTAGAACATATTTTGACCCTTTCTATGTTTGAAAAAAGTAACTTCAACTGCTAAAAAAATTGGATTTGAGAAACTGATGAGTATATAGCTTTACTTGATTTCATACTGAAAGGAGTTGGAGTTGTGGGTGTAGCAGGTTGAACAGGACACTGGTTACATTGTGGCACTAAAGAACTAGAAGTAGGGGAGGTTTTATAGATTTCTTAAGTGACAAGTATGAAAACCGTATTCAATTTACAGGAAGGTTGTTCTGTTGTTTTTTTAATAAGAAAAATTGGGCAAAAAGACAGAAATGCCTAAAAAGACCCATTACCATCTCTATAATAAATCAAATCCTCATATATTGATCTATGTATAGACATATACCAATTTAAAATACAATGCTTTTGTTTTTCAAATGTTAAAATCCAGCAGCTTATTAGTTGAAAAGCTTACAGACTAAAGTATTCATAAAGAAGCAACACAATGTACTTTAACTTTCTGCTACTATTTATACAAGACTGCACCAAGATCTGCAGATGTGTCCTCTAATGAAAATAAACCGAATTTTAACCCCTTTTTGTTTTCCTGTGCTGTAACTTTCTAAATTATTTTACTCCTTTTTAACTTGTTAGTGGAGCATTAAAGAATAAAGATCATACTTTCTTCATCCCTTGATTCATCAGTTCATTCTTTTTTCTTTTCCTCAAAGCTCAGCAATTTTAAGACATAACACTTTTGTCTTTTTTCTTTCCTTAAAAAAAAAAAAACCAACAAAACACAAAAGCAAGCAAATAAAACAGCCTGAACATATATTTCTCTAAGCTTAAACACTGAAATCTGAAACTTCAGAACCAGAAGATGAAAAAACAGTAGTTATAATTCTGAAAAATACACTCTCATTATGCAAGTACAAAACTGAGTGTAGAAAGTGACTACATGGAATTTTACAGATTGTACTATAAAAGATCAGATAATGCAATATTCCCCTTCAGGCTTTAATTTAATAGATTTTATTAAAACAAACCTTTTACTACAAAATTTTGTCTGGTCTCATAGTGATTACGGGATTTCACACAGTTATCCAGAAGATGTTATTCTTAAATTATTCCATTTAGAAATTATTAAAATAAAAGTATGAATTGATGACTTCTAAGTTTGTCTGAATCTGTTGCCTCTGCTCTACTAGATGAAAAAAAAAAATCAGTAAATGTATTTTGATTGTCATGAAAGGAGACAGCACTCTAATTAGAATGAAATGACAGGAAAAGGTGAGACCATGAGAATATTTTTTTCACATTTGAAAAAAAAAAGAAACCACCCTATGATCATTACTGGATTTATTAGTGCTTAATGAAATGTTAATTACTGCATCTGACAAACAGTGATTGAGCAAGTTACTTTTTTTAAACTAGGAAAAAAAAGAGAGAAGATATGCTAAAATGTTAACTTGATTTAATAATCATAATAAGAAATGACAGAATCTGCATTGTAGTCACTTTTCTAACTTTATCCTAGCTTCACTTATCGATAAGGAAGTCTTTTCAATACTGCTGACAGGTAGATTTTATTAAATACATGTATAACTAGGGTGTAATATAAAATGTTTTCAAAGACCTTGCCAGTAAATGTAAAGTGATGGATTTTTTTTTTTTTCCCAAGATTTCAGGGAAATGATGAAAAAAGATGAAGACATCTTCATATCCTTTGATTTTAACAAACGATTGAATAATCTAACCAGGTCACGCAAGCTTTCTATGTGCTCTTTTGAGTCTGTTCTTACTACACAATAAATTCTGAAACAGAGCTCTTAAAATATAAGTAAACAGTCTTTATTTATTAATTGCATGGGGATAGTCAATTTTCTATTGTAATGGCAAGCTCTGAAAGGACAGGAAAGACAAATTTACCACTGCACAGTACTACTACACACAATCCAAGCTACTTAGAGATGGCCAAATTCTGAATTTAGTTTCAATGAGCAATACTGACCCTGATAAAGATTCAAAAGTAAGTGTTAAAAATTACATTACGTTATAATGTATAAGATTCAGTTTGTGCTAGAATAATTTTTGTTACAAAAAGATTCTGTGATATAGTTCTGAAGTATTTCTGGACAAACTTGTTTATCTCCTAAATGAACTGACTATATTTAAAACTCTGGAATTCAACAAGTATTGGCTATAACTTTATTTATAAACTAGCTCAAGGTATCAGGCTGTATTTAGGAATAATTTTCAGTCCATGGAAAAATGTATTCATAGAATGAGAGCTACAATCTCAGACAATACTTGACCTTCTTAAAGCAAATCACACTGAGCTATTAATTTTCCAACAGAGCTAAAATGCATTGTCTGTTTCCTGGCAGATCAAAGAGCCTTTTACATTAGTGAGGGTTTGCAGTGCAATACTCCTAAGATATATTCTTTAAACTTCAGGAGAGCTTATGAGGATCATGTAGGAAGACCAAATTACCTATATATCATCTGAGATGTTGCTAAAGAGGATGTGAATTTCAATTTTTCCAATAAGTATTTTCTTAGTTCCCCCTACCTTCAAGTTACCTAACATTTTAAATTACTCTTATACTATTCATTAAGCATAAAAGTATAAAATATTTTAAAACATGATAAAACACCAACTTGTTTTTTTTGACTGAATAGAAGTACAAGTATCTGAAATATCTCCACTCTCAGAAAGGTGTATACTAAGTAATTTACACAACAACACTATGGATAACATCCATATAGTCAACACTGTAAGTTAAAAGAATCTGTTTTTTAAAGAATCAGCTAAAGAATATTGTATTACCCATCTGAAAATCTTCTGTATGATTTTGGAGTGGCCTGGAGCCCAGTGGAAAGAAACTCCTTATCTGTCCCAAAAAATCTACAAAACAAACAGCAGTGCCACAAGCTGTTTGCATTGTACTTTTTCCACTCTCATGTGAACTGCTAAGATTCATAAAGACTCCCTGGTAACCAGTTCTACTTATTCTAAAGCTGAAAAAAAAACCCCAAGTCTCACTTTTGTACAGGAAATTATTTCTTGCTTCCTGGTGTTCACAAATCTCAGAAAACTAGGGTCCAAAAGGAACACAGACAATACATATCTTTATTGGAGCACCTTGAGCAGTTCCTTAGGAGTTTGAGGATACTTTGTGAAATATCTGTCTTTGCTATAGTTGCATTTCCACTGTGCTTTACTGTGATCTGATGAAAATTGATAGAGCATGATGAAAAACAAAAATAATAAAAAATATTCTTCAGTTAATTTTCCACAGTTTTACCTTACCAGCCTCATGGAAAGTGCAGGTAAACTATTGTGATATAACCAGGAGAAATGAGATTGTGACCACACTGTACCCTTGATCAAAGCAATGGAACAGTGGAGGAGGGATTGTGTGAACTATAAAAAATGCATTCTGCATCTATTTCCAAATTTTATAACGAAAAGTGCTATAAATTTTATAACAAGCAAAGATTACCATGTTTTTAATTATAGAAGCTAGAAAAGAATTTGGAAATCAGAACAATCCAAATTCCAGTTTTTCTTTTTGATACTTCATTTTAACCTAAACCTGAGAGCACTGCCATCTACCAAAAATTAATCTCAAAACCACAATAAATCAGTTAAATGAAGCAAATAATTAATTATGTATTCATAGCCCAAATAATTTAGTTTTGTTTTACAGTAATGATAAATACTCATGTAAAACCATTCTAGTGTTTTGTTTCACAGTCTGAAACACAAGAGAAGATGGATAACTAATATATTCTCATTTAGTGACTGTTTTTTAAGGACTTTGATGCAAGACATACAATCTTGTTGTAGGGTTTTTATCCTAAGTATTCATGTACGTGTGTATATTTTTTTTCTGGTCCACTAAATCTTTTATACCTTGATTGAAATCCTTCAGCTTCTAACATACATCCCCTTCCCCTTCCCCTTCCCCTTCCCCTTCCCTTCCCTTCCCTTCCCTTCTCATTAAATGGATAAACCTGAAACTGGAAGTCCTGCTATTTTTGTACTGGATAAATGGCACCTTCAGGTCAGGTATAACACTCATATTAAACTGTATTTACTCTAATGTTCAGTTTCCTTCCTTTTCTCAAATGCTTTAATTTTCACAGAGACAAAAAGACAAATTTGTCTTTGAAATATGGACACTATTTGCTGACAAAATCAAACACATGCTTCCATTCCAACATATTCAGCCAAGTACTGAATTGCCCTACTAGTAGTGCAACGTTATATATTTGCAGACATGGAAATAAGAATTTCTATTAAAAAAAAAAACCGAAGTATCCTTTTGACACAAAATTGTTAATATTTTTTTTACAGGTACAGCATTGCTTTGTTTCTAGGAATTCCCTGTGAAAACAATTATGCTGAAAAAACCTAGGAATTGCTTTACTGTCCTGTTCCTCTTTTTTTTTTTTTTTTTTTTTTTTTTAATTTAATCCTTGAGAGGAAGCTTTCCTGTGAAACAATCCTTCATTTAGACAAAGAAAAGTGTGACAAGCTCAACTTTAATGATCTCTAAAAGCATTTACAGAAGTTCCAGAAATAAGAGTCTTGATTTTCCTCAGATTGTTTAAATTCTGCAAACTCTTCTGCTTCTCTCAGGTGACTCCAGCACCTTTCACATTTACACGTATAGAGCAACTTGGATTTAATTGTTATGAAAATTCAATTGTGAAGACCAAAATCAGAATTAATTACCAGAGAAAAAAATTAAGTCTGATGCACACATTAGTGGACAGCTTACATAGTACCAGTTGTGTGACTTTGAAATAAGATGAATACTATTAAGATACTAAGAAATCTCAGAAATCTTGATCTCAGAAAAAGACACTAAATGAAGAAAAGATTGGAGCAAAATGTGATTTATTCTTCCTGTAAATTTGAATTAATCTTTGTCTTAATGATTAACATGTAGAGGTGCTACAGTATTCCATTTTCTAATTTCTATTAGCTTTGAAAGACTTTTTTAAAAAGAGTAGTTCTATCATTAAAAAAGAAAGTTATTTGTGTGTCCTGTAGCATCTCTTATTTCACTAAAACATGAACAACGAAAGAGCTGAGAATTATTTTGTTTCTAGAGTTACAGGGAGTTTACTTTCTTAAATCTGTTGGAAACAACAAACGTCAACACTACAAGACTTCTTTGCTTGAAGATTAAGAAAGTATTTATATTAAAGTATCCTTTACAGAATTTTTTTCTGGCTACTCTAACAGAAACATGGATTACTTGTATCATTAATGTGTGGACAGAAACAATACTGGAATGTAGCTTTTGTAAATGTTTATGAACACCTAGATGCTCCTATCAGAATCCCTTTAAAAGAAAAGTAGTTTTCTGAATTTGGTGTAAGTTGTCAAATTAAATGAAAAAATATGTATATTCCATTTCATTATTCTATCGTGTATCATTTGCTCCTGTGAATCTCAGACAAACCCTTGAAATGCCCTCTGGAATGCTGAAATTACAGCTGCTTGAACACCACTGGATTGCAAGCCATTCTAATTCTTTAGAAAACTCCACTGATTGTGGTGAGACTATTTTTTTCACTGACTCACTGTGCCCCAGTAATTTCCATTGACTTGTCTCTAGCACTTATTAAAATACATAATATAACAATTTAATTTCCAATTAGCATTGCCATGTCAGACCTTTGTCTGAGGGTCTGACTCACAAGTAATCAGGAGATAATAACTCTGTGAGAGTCAGAAAGACCCTGTTAAATTCGTGCAAATGAGGAGAATCAATCTACACTAGACTGGTCATTTAAAACAAGCTTCAATTATTTTTCTTTTTAATTCTCTGAAGCTCCAAGGAGAGCAGAAATCAGAAGACTAAGTCTGGTTTCCATTATAGCATAATAAACATGAAATATATCCATGTGTGGAATGAAAAGTAAATATTGGAAATCAAAAATTGCCAAAAATACGAGCTGAAATTATTGAAACTTACTTGAGTATATTTAGAAACAGAAGTAATCTGTGTAGTTGAAAAAGGGGAATGTACCTATGTGAAAGAGTATGCTAATACTCACTCATTCCAGAATATGGAATCAAATGCACAGCTTGTAGAATCAGACATCACATAAAGTAAAACTCAATTTCCATAATGTCAGCATAGTCAAGAAAAAAAATCTAAAGAAATTGTAATTCTGTGATTTTTTTGTATACTTCTTTTGTCATCAGTGAGAAAAAAATGTTTATTATATCTTATTCAGCATTTATTTTAGCATTTATTTAGCATTTATTTAGCATTCAGCATTTATTCAATATTTTTCCAAGAAGGCTGAAAGGATATTTCCATGAATTTTTCAGTGTCTACAAAATTAAACAGGAAGAACAGGGTTAATCTATTGATTAACAGTTAAACCAAGAAACATCCTGCTTTCTATGGGCTAGTAGCTAATGAATGCCTAATTAACTGTAAAAAATAGTCCCCACAGGACTGAGTCAGATGAACATTGCTCTTGTGATGAAGCTAAATTGGCTAAAGAGAATTTTAAAGAATTAAATAAGATTCATAATAAATTAATGGAAACTAGAGTGGTGATGTCCTGTACTCAACAACTGAATAGGAGGTTTCTGTAGAGGATGTGGCAGAGTGTGGAAATTGAATATATTGTATTTTTTTTTACTTGTGACTAAAATAATGTGTCAAGTGGTTCTCTGATGAATCCCTATGTGGCTTCAAGTATTTGTCTCTTATTCACATCGGTTCTCAGATGTTGATTTTAGTCTTTGACCTAACTTCTACCAAATTCTTTGGGCAAGACACAAAACGCCTGTGAATTTTCAAGTATATGCTCCATGCTTGCAGGTAAAACATGCATCATCCAATTGAAAAGAATTGTGTTGTTTTCATTAATATATATGGGTAAGTATACAACCACAGACAGGTATATTCTTATGGAAACTTCAAGGTAAATGCCTACACTAGAATGGTTAAATAAAAACTAAGACTTTTTTTTTCCAGAATTTTATTATCTTGAGATGCCTGTAAGGCCTGTGCTGGGGAAAAAAACATTTCCCTTTCTAAAGGACAGGACTGAACTAAAGGCATCCTTGTTCTTCACAAAGCAGTGAGAAAAGACTGGGCAGTTACTCCCAGAATACACCAAAATGTACATGATCAGGCAGTATAATACTAAAGATGCAAAAGGAACAGAAATATGGACTGTAAACCTATTGGAATTTTACATGCAGTAGCACCTTAAGAAGGTATTGACAGTGTTTGGAAGTAGAGAGATAACTACAAGCACCAATCTTTCAATAAAAGAAAATACACTGTTAGTAGGTATTTTGTTTTCCATTTCATATCTGGAATTTAAAAACTGATGTTGACAGAAAGATGTTGATAGAAACCAAAGAGACAACCTGGGCTGATTTGGTTCTCTGGTTATTACTCACTGCAGATACTCCAGGCTGGCAGTGATGAGATTGAAAGCAGGAGCATCCGGGCAATTAAAAGGGACTTTAGGGCACTGGCCCAAGTGGTTGATAGGGCAGGAGCACAGGTAGTGTTCTGCTCAGTCCCTGTGGTGGCAGAGAAAACAATAAAAGGAATAGGAGACCCCACATTATTAACAAGTGGCTCAAGGGTTGGTGTCATCAGCAGAATTTTGGCTTCTTTGATCATGGAACAACTTTTTTTGGCACCTGGCTTGCAGGAACCAGAGGGGCTCCACGTCTCTGTTACAGACAGAAGGATTTTAGCTCATGAACTGGTGGAACTCATTGAGAAGGCTCTAAACTAGGTTCAAGGGTGGAAGGGGATGCAGCTGGGCTGTCTGGAAGCAGGCCCAAGGGTGATAAAGCTGAGTTAGGGCTGAAATCAGCAGCCCAGCTGAGGTACATGTACACTAATGCATGCAGCATGGGTAACAAACAAGAGGAGCTGGAGGCCATGGTGCAACACCAAAACTATCAGGTAGACACCATCATGGAAACATGGTGGGATGACTCACATAGCTGGAGCACTGCAATGGATGGCTACAGCACTTCAGAAGGGACAGGAAAGGGAGTAGAGGTACAGGGGTGGTCCTTTATATAGGGAGGCTTTTGATGTCATAGGTATTGAAACTAGTGACAATGGAGTTGAATGCCTGCGGGTAAGAATTAAGGGGAAGGCCAACAAGGCTGACATCCTACTGGGAGTCTGTTATCATCCACCCAACCAGGAAGAAGAGGTGGATAACTTATACTATAGGCAGCTGGAGAACATTTCAGGATCACCAGCCCTTTTTCCTGTAGGTGACTTCAATCTGCCAGACATCTGCTGGGACCTCAATACAGCAGAAAAGAGGCAGTCCAGGAAGGTTTTGGGGTGTATGGAGGACAATTTTTTGTCGCAGCTGGTGGGTGAGGCCCCCAGGGGAGGGATGTGTTGGACCTGTTGTTTGCAAATAGAGATGGGCTGGTGGGAGGTGTGGTGGTTGCAGGTTACTTGGGGCACAGGGATCATGAAATGATAGAGTTCTTGATATTTGGTAAAATGAGAAGGAACATTAATAAGACTTATATTTATTATAAGACTGCCAGAGGGCAGACTTTGCCTATTTAGGAGACTTATTCAGAGAGTTCCTTGGAAGCAGCCTTTAAAAACAAAGGAGTTCAGGAAAGGTGGGCATGCTTCAAAACAGAGATCTTGAGGGCACAGGAACAGACTGTCCCTGCATGACAAAAGATGAGTCAATGAAACGAATGTCCAGCCTGGACAGGCAACACGGTTTTGAAGGAACGTAGGAATAAGAGGAGGATATATCACCTTTGAAGGAGGGGTCAGGTCTCTCAGGAAGTATGTCGGGGTGTTGCTAGGCCATGTAGAAAAAAAAAATTAGAGGCCAAAGCACAGTTCAAACTTAGTTTGGCAACTTTTGTAAAGGATAATAAAAAAATCTTTTTACAAATATAATAACAGCAAAAGGAAGGGTAAGAGCAACCTTTGTTCTTCACTGGATGAGGGAGGGAACTCAGTAACTGCAGATGAGGAGAAGGCAGAAGTGCTTAACGCCTTCTTTGCCTCAGTCTTTAGTAGGACAAGGCTTGTCCTCAGGACATCTGTCCTCCTGGGCTGGGAGATGGTGCCAGGGAGCAGAATGGTCCCCCTGTTATCCAGGAGGAGGCAGTCAGAGAACTGCTGAGCTGCCTGGATATTCATAAATCTATGGGCCCAGATGAGATCCATCCCAGGGGGAGGAGGGAGCTCACAGATGAGCTTGCAAAGCTGCTCTCCATCATTTACCAACAGTCCTGGCTCACTGGTGAGGTTCCAGATGACTGGAAGCTGGATGGGACACCCATCCACAAAAAAGGTGGGAAGGAGGATCCTGGTAATAATTATGGGCCAGTTAGACCTCAGTACCCAG
>VXBR01007699.1:609731-621820 GCA_013400215.1 Cisticola juncidis | reverse complement strand
TGTGGGCACTGTGGGGGCTGTGGGCACTGTGGGCACTGTGGGCGCTGTGGGCACTGTAGGGGCTGTGGGGGCTGTGGGCACTGTAGGGGCTGTGGGCGCTGTGGGCGCTGTGGGGGCTGTGGGTGCTGTGGGCACTGTGGGCGCTGTGGGCACTGTGGGCACTGTGGGGCTGCTCTGCCACTCCCATCTCCAGCCACAGCCAGACAATCAGTGCCTGCTGCCCGTGCCAGGCTGGGCCCCGCAGGTGGCGGCTGTGCCTGAGCCTGGCCGGCGTCCTGAGCGAGCCACAGAGACTGCATTTACCTGGATGTGTTGCTCCAGGCTGAGCAGGACTGCCACACAAACCATTCTTCCATTACAATGAAAGCTGGCTTTAGGAAACAGTGGTAAGAAAGAAAAGCACAAAAATACCCCATTAAAAATCTCCCCAAACAAACATGCATAGGAATAAGAAGATGATGAAGAAATAGTAGTAGTACATGATAATAATAAGAAAAAGGATAATAATAAGAAAAAGAATAATAATAAAAATAGCAAGTTGAATGAAGAAGAAAAGAAGAAGACAAAGAAGAAGAATAAATTGTATAGTAGTAAATGAAGAAGAAAAAGAAGATGATGAAGAGGAAGAAATAATAGTGGTAAAGAAGAAGAACAAGGCAAAAAGATCTCATAATCTCTGTAGCTGTTCCCACAGTGATGCAAAGCCTGGTCCCAGACCCCCAAGGGTCACTTTAATGGTTGCCTTAATGCATTTGTCACTTGGTATTGTGGGGCAGCATGGCAACTTTATCCACTAGCACTTCTCAGTGATGCCAAGCAACAGGACAAGAGGCAATGGGCAGAAACTGGTGCACAGGAAGTTCCACCTAAATACAAGGAAGGACTTGTTCACTGTGCAGTGACTGTGAGAGAGGTTGTGGAGTCTCCCTCACTTGGAGATATTCAAGAGCCAACTGAATGCAATCCTGTGCCATGTGCTCTGGGATGGCCCTGCTCAGGCAGGGAGGTAGACCAGATGGCCAGATGTGGTCCCTTCCAATTTTACTCATTCTGTGATTCCCTAAGGACTATAACTGAGTGACTTTTCATTTTCATTTCTTCTGATGTTAAAGATTGACCAAAAACCCACTGCGTTTCTTTAAGCTGAAAAGATCTACATCTGTTCTGAACATATTCTAAAGATTTTTGAGGAGTTTGTCGAGAGCAGTGATCTTGAAAAGCATCTAGAGGAAGTACTTTCTATTCACAGAGATTGTGAAGGTGAGAAACGCAATAACCGCTCAAAAGTGAAGAGGGAAACTCCCCTAAAAATTGAATTGTTGGGTAGAAACAAGGGATAGTATCCAGAAGGAAGGAAATAATACACTTTGAAAGGTAAAGAACATCAGACCGCATTTAGTTAAAAGTTATAAAATTATCTTGGTAGATTAAAGACTGAGAATTTTATGGGTTAATTTCTACCTTTTAATTTTTTTTTATAAATACACAGTTCTCATGGAAGTTAACATTTTTCTTGTAAACTATTTCATGTGAGAATATATTTGCCATGCTTAACTATATTAAGTTCAATATTTAAGTTATATCTTTTACTTGCTCAGGGTAAATATGTTTCCCAGTTCATTTGAAATAAACTAACACAACTGGCTTAAAATAAGGAGGATTTGACTGTTATATGCAACTCATTGGAAGATTCCAAATCATCATGTTTTCGGGTCTCTTCAGACTGATGTTGCACTTTCACTGCTCTCTCAGGTCGCAGCTCTTTCATTGTGTAGATATTTCATATTCCTGAAGAAGATTCATGCCACTGATAATTTGTGTAGGATTTGCAGTTTATTGCAAGGTAAATTTGAAGTTCTGCATCCAGATTTTGCTTTAAATGATTAGCCCTCCCTTCATCTCAGAATGCTTCACCTCTGAAGCTAATTTCATGTTAGCTGCAGACAACCAAAACGAAGAGAAAGTCAGTAACTGAACACTGGTAAAAACCAGTTTGAAGTCTTAGCGTTAAACATGAACCACACTGCTTTAGAATTGTATTTCTATGTTATTTTAATTATCCTTTCAGAGATAGCTATATAAGCATGTTGAGAACTGAAACAAAATTAATTCAGATTTTATTTTCGTTTAGTTTGGTTTGGTGTTTTTTGTTACTAAATTGCCTCCTCTCCTACCTTGGCCAGGCCTTTATCTCCTTTTTTTCCTGGAGGAGGCATTTCAACCCTTCTTTAAGACTCTTGAGTTCAGCTGCATACAGATCAATTTAATTACCTGTAATTACCTTCCAAGATGACACACTAATCCATTTGGATGCCAACATCAGAAGGAAAAGAAAACAAACGAAAAAAACCCTACATAATCTGACCACTGCTTGAAGGGTTCATCCTTGAGCATGATAAATACCCAGCATAGTCCTGAGGAAAGTATTAGATCCTGTAATATTCAATTCAGAAGATTAAAAAAGGGCTCTTTTCACCTTAAAAAAAAAAAAAAAAGAAAAAAAAAGAAAAAGCAGCTGTGGTCAAGGAGATTCATCTGCAAATGTTTTAGTGCTTACAATGAAAACCTATTATCCATTGATCCAGTCTGAAACAGACAACATCACTAACTATGCTGGAACTTCTTGCATGCTTAAAATTGTGTGACTTAGAATTTTTGTGCTATAGCCCAGCTAAAAGGAGTAATAAAGAATTAAAATCATACAAAAAGTTGTTTCGATTTTGTGGGTATTTTTTAAGGGTTTTTTGTTTGTCATTTTAAGGAGCAAAGTATAACAAGTATTACTGCCCTCTTTCAGAAAGTCAGAAGCTAGCTAATGAAAACCTAAGCTTCTTCCTCAATAATTAGTGTAATTCATTGCTACAGTGGTGTATTCTAGTATGCTCAATACCTATCAATTGAACAGTTTTCTTATAGTAGAAGTTTTATTGACAGGATTAGCTACGCTTCCTAGAATTCTTTCCGAACACACAGTTTGTTTCAAAGATCTTACTCTAACCACTAATATATTAGAGAAATCAGAGCTGCAATTTATTTAAAGCCCCTTCATTTCATGTAACAAATTTTGGAGTTTTGAGTAATGAATTTACATAACTTTACATGTAAACAAAATAAAAAACGGATGGGTCTATTAGGTTTCTATTCATATCAGAAATCTAATCTCCACTAGCCTTTAACAGAAGCAGTAAAGTGCCTTAAGAAAAAAAAAAAGCTTAGATTAAAGAAAATCATACATATGGAAATAAATTATACAGAAAGTTGTACTAATTGAATATTAAATTATCTCTTTTGATTTAATTATAAAGCCTTTTCTAAGGTGTAAGGAAAAAATTAAATTCTTTTTATTTAGATTGATTCTTTTCCTTTATTTTGCTGCAGACAACCAAGCCTGTTATCAACTAGCTGATTTTGTCCTTTTTTTCCTTTTTCAGAATTTCTTAAGATATTAAGTCTACCAGACTTAGTTTTTAATCCATGCATCAGGTCATTCTGAACTATGAAATTATTTTGAGACCCCCTAGCAGAAGGCAAGAGTCCATCAATTTCACAGAGAATTTGTGCAAGCTCTGTCCCTGGAGGTTTTAAAAGACTCTCATGGATAATGTCCTGAGCAATCTGGCCTGATGTCAGAGCTGACCCTACTTAAGACCTGAGACATCCAAAGATCTCTTCCAACTTGAATCATGCCACAAAAGAAAGCTGAAAAAATCAAAACTACTACTTGGCTCAGCCATTGTCAATTCACAGCTAAATCTCTGTGTCAACAAAACCATATAAATACAAAAAACATTTTCAGTTGTGGTCAAAAATCACTTCAATATTATTTCACTAGTCACTGTAGCAAAGGAAATCTGCACCAGTTACTGGAATGGTAGATTCCAGGTAATGGAATTTGCCTCCATATTTGTTTATATTTCATACATACAGGCACATTTAATTATTCGTATTTGGACTATGTCTTTGTGCTACTGCAAGTCAAATAGAGAATTGTTCAGCAGGTATTATAATTTCACCCCAAATTATAAAAAAAATGCAGCTGTTCTAAGGCTGATACCAAAACTAACTACAGTAAAAAAAAATCCAAAACCAACCCACAAAAACAACAAAACTCAGCAAGAGAGGTCTTCAATAAGGGGGAAAAGCAAGAAGCAGATGTGAACAAAAAACTACTCTCATATGTGACTGGTCATTCACAGTTACTTAAAGCAGTGAAGGACTGTGAACAAACCATAACATAACACATCATCCTTCTCTCCCGAGCATGATGGAACTTGCTGCCTGACCTTTCCCCTAAGCAAGAGATAAGATTTAAGGCTTTCGTACTAAATTCGGCATATAAATTAAAATCAGGCAAATGGTAGAGAAAATAAAGAGCTATTTCTTGAGCATATTAATTAAATCAACATAGTAAAACTTAAATCCAATTCAACTATTTTTAATAGCTGCAGGTAGAAAAAGAAAGGAACTGGGAGGTTTTCAGAGTATAACAAAGCATCTTTGATGCAAGTAAATAATTAGAGAATCAGATAGTTTAAAAATTATATAGAATCATAGAAGATGGAAACTACTCCTAAGAACATTGAGACAAACCTTGGACTGAACATGATCATGCCAATTAACCTTTGCATTAACTGCCACATCCAGTCATTTCTTGAACACCTCCAGAGATGGTGATTCTACCACTTCCCCAGGCAGCCCATCCCAGTGTTTCACCATCCTTTCAGTGAGTGAAGACATTGCTCCTGATGTCCAGCCTGAACCTTGGTGCAGCTTGACCCCCAAGTGTTGACACGTCCTTTCAGGTGGTTATAGGTCCCCCAGAGCCTCCTCTTCTCCAGGCCAAACACCCCCAGCTCCCCCATGTGCTCCCGATCAGACCTGTGCTCCAGATCCTTCCCCAGCTCTGCACTCACTCCAGCCCCTCAGTGCCTTTCTTGTAGTGAGGGGCCCAAAACTGGACACAGGATTTGAGGTGTGACCTCACCAGTGCCCAGCACAGGGGGACGATCCCTGTCCTGCTCCTGCTGCCACACCATTGCTGATCCAGGCCAGGAGCCATTGGCCTTCCTGGCCCCTGGGCACACCTGGCTCATGTTCAGCTGCTGTCACCAGCACCCCCAGCTCCTTTTCCTCCACACCCCTTCCCAGACACTCTGACCCCAGCCTGTAGCTCTGCTGGGGTTGTTGTAGTCCCAAGTACAGGACCTGGCACTTTGACTTACTGAACCTCATGGGTTGGCCCTCAGCTCAATCCATCCAGATTCCTTTCCCACATGGCACATCTAGTCAAAATAATTCACTTCCAAGAGTTGCTATAGTTTACTAACATTTGTGACTGTTGTCTATCAGGAAAAGTAATTCAGAACTTGGACATAAAATCCTCAACAGCAATGTTGGGCAACACTACATGCAGCATCTACTGCAAAGTTTGGAATTAAGAGCAGAATTTTAACATAACTGCCTTTTATACCAGACACACATGAAACATGCTGGCCTTGTACATGGATGAGTTTCAGCTATTTCGAAATGCAAAGTTTTATTACACATGTATTACTTACCAGTACCACTTTCAGACAAACTGAAACACAATCATGAATGAATAAAGCAGTCCACCTACTTAAATATGCATAAAATTTCATTTATTTTCAGTTTCCCTGAATTACAGATAGCATGACACTAGTCAGATGATAAATGACAGCTGCTTTTTCATGGAGTCTTGTTGTGAAAGAAGGGTATCAGTTTCTCTAGGCATTGTGCAAGTGTAATCACACTTCTAGGATTCAGTCACTTAAGTCCTGAAAATTGTCCACTACTTTTTGTTTGTTTGTTTGTTTGTTTTGGTTTGTTTTGTTTTTTTGAGGGGGGGAGTTGGTGCAATTAGTGGGCAATGACCTTGCATTTTGCTGTACTGTTGAGCAAATTCTTAGTGATAAATTCTTAGGTTTTTAAAACTGTCCAAACTGTTTTTTGTTACAACATTGCATCATTTCATTGCACAGACTTATAATAAATTTACTATGAGTTACAAGGAAAAAAAGCTCAGATAACAGTACCAGTGGTTATTTCAAGTGAACCAGTTAAATGTATTAATTTATTAATATGCTTGTCACAAAACTGTTCTCTTGGAAAAATTGAGAAAAAGAAGTTATTTCCTTAATCTCAAATCTTACATATTACTTCTAAGTGGGTTTTATGGTATGCATTTCAAATATATAGAGAAAAAAATATTATAATTAGAAAAACAGAAGCCATCTTATTTTACCATTCCTAACAACCAGAAGCAATTTGTTCCTCCTCTCCTTGACATGAGAACTACTTCTCACAATAAAAATGTATTTTCTGACAACCATATCTTGCCATGTTTTTTTCAGACTTTCTCTAATTTTATGCTTCCTGCTTCATCCATTAATAGTCCCATTTTGCTAAAAATTCACAGCAAGTAGTACCCTTAAAAAGTGAAAGCGTGCACATTTTCAAATTCATATCAGCTTGCATTTCTGCTGAATAATTGTTTCAAAAATCTTTATTACTGAACTAAAATGCCTTGTTCCTAACTCTTATTCAATTTCGTAGAAAAATACAAAGTTTTTTTTTTTTTTTGTCTTTCAAATAACAAAAATATGAATTGCATTTAAAACACTGCCAACGGCAAAAATTAACATACGACACAAAAAAAAGTGATTTTTTTGCAGAGTGTGTGAAGTGTCTGGCACAGTCCCCAGAAGGAAAACAGCGCACTGACTGGCCTCCATGCTGGCCTGACCCTTGAGAACCCATGAGCTGTGCATTAGTCACTTTGAGAAATGGCAGCTTGACTGCTCCTCATCCCTGGCTCAGCCTGTTTGATCAGAACAAGCTCAGGGGTTAACACCACTGCTCCGTGTTTCCCTTCTCTTTTGCCGTGCTGTTCCCCAGCAATCACCCGTGTGAACACTTAACAGCATCTCCGTGGGCTCCATGATCTGTAGAAAGGAGCTGAGCCTTCCCTCATTGCACAGATGCCTCTACATACATAGATATGGATTTTGCATTGTTCTTCCCTTTCTCTCTGTTTTGGCCTCAGAGTTCACGCTGGGTTACACCACCAGTGGCATTCAGCAGGAAATCTGGAATTTAGGACAAGTCTACCTTGTACTTTTTTAAAAATAGTATTTACACCACTACTGTTGGCTGCTCTCTTTTGGTCTGGCCAAGAAATGTATGTTGGCGTTATTTTCAAGAGAGTAAAAACTGCTCCTTTTGGTCAAGGATGAAAAAGATTCATTTGTGGAAATGGACGAATACAGTAAATGAATTTTCAGACCACTTCAGCACAATTGTCTCCTTTGCATCTGTACAACTAACAGTCTCCTGACATGAGTTATGCATTCAGAGCAAGAAGGTGAAATTACAGGAGCACTCACCTCTCAACTTAACTGTCTTGTAATTTGCCATTGCAACAGTCTGAAAATTCTCCTTATAATTGCAAAAAAATACTTTGGGAAAAAAAATACGAATCTTAAAAGACCTTGTGTATCCTGCTTTTAAAGTAAAGACCGTAACAGCTGCAACAAGAATGAGCAAGAATGTCTGAAGAACTCAGAATTGCAATCTAAAGGACAAGCTCTTCTTTTCATGCTAAATTGGTTCCCATTATCTGTGTATATAGCACTAATAGCACTTCCCCCTCCAGCCTTCAGGAAGAGCAAGTCAGGATGTATTTTAATAGGGCAGATTTCATCAATTTTAATTTCCTTTAAGTATAAAAACAAATTGTATTCTAATGGACAGAACTTATTTTCATTGCTATTATTTTTATATTTTAATAATTTTGACTATTGAGTACATTTAAATTAAAAAGACAAATATATCAGCTGGCCATTACTTGTCCTTGAGGGTTTTTTGCTTTCTTATTTTCCACAGTCATTATTTTACATAAAATTGGCAGGATAATATTCAAATAAATAAATCTTCTGCAACAGTGATTTCTGATCAAAGGTCAATGGCTCTTTTAAATCTTTTAGGCCTTTTGCCAACAGATGCCAATCAGTAAAACAATCACTACCTGTTCCCCAGGGAAAATAGGGACTGTGGAAGAAGAGTCATTCTAAGCAGCTATTAAAACTCAATGACCAAACTATGTAAGAATATCTATTGCTGTCCTTTTGGCTTCAGATCTTGTTTTGTCTCCTTTCCTATCATTAGTCATTTCTTAATATATAATGCACAGTCTAAAACATTGACCCTTTTCCAAAACACAGACTGTCTTTTCACATACTGTGGTATCATTCACAATCTCCCAGGACTCTGGGAAGTATCAGGATAGATCCTAGAAACAAAAAAAAAGGTCACGTAACTGTTTCTAAAATGCCAGCCATCCTGCCCATAAACGTTTACAGGACAAGTAACAGCTCCTGCTGTTACTACTTTCATGGTGTCTCCAAAATAAGCAATGTGCCACAAAGGATTTATGCTTGAGATGAAATAATTCCTTACTGCCCAAATCCTCCAGTGGAACAGAATAATACTTCTTTCTTTCTTTACAGCACAGCCTCCCTACCATCCCTTGGTACACAATCCTCATATCTGATGTTCATCTGACATACTGAATAGCATCCTTAGCTTATAAAAGCAGAGTAGAGACCATTGGTGCCACACCATTCCCATGGCCAAGCACAGGTAATTAGCAAAACCTGGTGTTCTTTCCAGCAAAATTCACCATTCAGCATTCTTCGAATGAAAACTGTACACTGAAAATTACTTCATAGTGGTGCAACACATAAAATATTCTGTGTCTAAATAAATACACAGTATTGTAAAAGATTATTCTTTTTAAAAAATCCAATGCTTCCCATATACTGCTGACATAAACAAGCAAACAGAAAAACAACCAAACCCCAGGTTCAAAACCACATTCTAAAGGAACCCTCCAAGTTCCTGAATATGCAGAAATTTACTAAGTAAGTTGATTCTTCACTCTACTTTCTTCCGGTACCTCTTGATTCACTATCAGAAAGTCATGCCTTTTCACCTAACAATAATCAAATGGAGGTTTACCTCCATAAACTGAGAAAGCAGTTGAGGATCAGACCAAAATTGGCGTAAATGGCTTTGTCAGAATTGCTGCAGGATGGGGATATGGATACTTTTGATGTCTAAATAAGGTGGTAAAGGACACTAATTGCTCTTCTGACATCCTGGTGCCATGTAGAAATAGCAAGATGTGAAAATCTTCTGTGTGTTATATTAATTACAGAAGGCCTCACAATTCTCCCCAACAGACAGCAGAAGTTCAGGACAAAGAGTGCAAGTGTTGAGGAAGGAGGCAGAGAGCATTTACACAGTCCTTGCATCTCTAGATGATCTAGGTCTCCCTCCCAGCAGGCATAAGAAATCATTCATCTCAGCTGACCCCATTACTGTACTGCTTTTGAAGGTTTTCTATCATAAAGGAAATGTGCAGGTATAAAAGCAAGAAACTCCCTCCTCCACTGACATACAACTGTATCTTGCAGGGTAATTAGAAAAAATCTAAGAAAGCAGATACACTCAGTTAATTAATCCTTCAACTATGAAGAAGAAGTTGTAACATTAAAAATTAAACAGTGGTTTCTACTACACATTTAAATGGTGAGGAATAACCATCTTTAAATAAAAAAAAGGTGCAAAAAGAAAACTAAGACATCCTTTATTCTTAGGATAAAAACCTGAAGAATATTAGTGTTAATAAAACCAACATGAAATGAATGAATAGATCACAATACAAGAAACTTGCCTGAAAATGAAACAAAGATTTCTATTTACCTATATTATGTTTTTAACTGTAAAGATTCAGCCTCATCTTTTTGTCTCTTCTTCCTCAAAAAGAAAAATATTTCACAGTTTTCCCCATTCAGCCCCACAGCTATAACCATAAATTAGGTTGCATATTTATGTGCCAATTCAAAATGAGTTTTTTGAAACAAACCTCATAAGAAGCAAGGTTCACTTCTTAATCAGGTCATGATGCAAAAATAATTCTGTTCCCCAGTGCAATAAGAAAGGTACACACATATTTGCTTAGGACTGATATTCACTATATTTTTTCTTCCTGTTATCAAATAGAGAATAGTATTCTTGATTGTTCCAGTTTAAAAAGTCATTGCTCATGGAAGTTAATCTAGTACATCAAATAGACATAGATTCTAAATATTATTTCAGGTTCTGCATAACCACACAACAAGCCATAATCTCATCAATTAATAATGTGAAGGTAACATTCTGTAACAGAGTGAAAACAACAGCTAGGAGCCATTAATATCAATTGACATAACTCCTATGATTCACAAAAAGCATATCCTTTAATTGCTGTAATTGCTTTCCTCCTAGCTCACAGTTCCTGGAGTATGGTATACGTGAGTGTTCTGCTTATAAATTGTATAAGAAAAAGAAAAACAAGTATATTAATTTATTTTTGAATCTTCTTATTACTATTCAGTGCATACCAGATCCAATATGACATCCATCAACTAATTAGCTTTTGACAAGAAGCCAAAAGGAAAATACTTAGGCAACCAAAATACAATCAGAGTTAAAACCAGAATGGAATTACTGAAAGGGAGATACTAAAAAGAGTTGGACTATTTATGTAGTACTACACAATTAGGACACCAAATCTCACCTGGAAGCATTATTAAAAAAAATTAATAATACAAATACTCAAATACTGGGTACCAGACCTCTGCTAAGCCTCAGAACTTGATTATGTGCAATGTGGTTTTGCCATGTAACCTGGATTATACATATATGTTCTATAAAATAGTAACATTTCAATTATTAAGAACAGACGAGTACAGTCAATTCAAAAATTCTTCCTAGATTCAAAGTTCTCACTGTCTTGACTTCCTAATATTCTTTTTTTTAAACTGCATTGTTGAGTTCTCATTATGACATTCCTCATGAGGTGTCAAATCTTGGCTGTCTTGATGTTAAGGCCAGTATTGCACATGTTTCTTTTCCACTTAAAAAAAAAAACCAACTCTCTTTTTATACAGAGATATTCTTTTATACATCTGTTATTATTATCTAAAACATACTTACTATTTCATGAGCAATAAATCCTAAAAAATCATGGTTGGCCATAATTTAAAAAAATATAATCTTATAGTTCTTAAAAACTAACTACTTGAGATTTGATTATCTATTTGCAGTCTGTTCCTCAGAGTTCCACTATTTTCAGAAAAAAAATCTTTAATAATTTTTACCTCCTTAAAATGAATATTTTGCTCATACAAAAACAAAATAAAATTCAAAAATAGCATCTCAGTGTCAAAGTGTCAGTACCTTATTTCCATAATATTGATCTTTCATCCAATTATGACAAGAACCACCCATACTGAGTAATGACAGCTAAGGCAAAAAAAAACAAAACTAGACATTAAAAAGAGAAGTAATCTGCTACACAACAAAATACATATCTAGACTTAAAACTCATCACAATGAAGTGAAGGATCTCATACATATCCCAAAAACCCAACACTGGTAAGATTTTCTTAAAGTTAAATCATTCCATTACAGAATAAATCTGATCTAGAAAAGAAAATTTCTATTCACAATAGCAGAACTGAACGCAGAGTATTAATCAACTCATAATGCAAAATAATCTGTAGAAAAGCAGAAAACTAGAGGCAGTGATAGCAACTCTCACCTCTTTGAGACAAGGCAGCCAGATTGTTATTAGGAAATCTGAGAGTGAAAAAAGCAACTACAGTAAGACTTGAATATACTGAGCAGCTCATAATTGTTTTATGTAATGAAATCTCTTTTCATATATATATATATATATATATATATATATATTTTAAAAAAGCGCCCAAACTTTCTCCCTATTGTCTATTCAGCATCCTTGGGAAAAACCACCAGATGGCAATGCAGCGTTCAAGTATTTCATTTAACATACATTATACAGGGAAAAAAGTCTATATGCATCAGCATGAGGCTCTCTTTCTTAACCTATTTCCTCTTTGATGAATATTAAATAATTCATAAGCCAAAACTCTGTTCAGCACAAGTAAGTGATCAAATACCATTCAACTTGTAAAGAAGAGACTTTCAGAAATCTAAGTTTCTAT
>VXBR01007699.1:566126-609710 GCA_013400215.1 Cisticola juncidis | reverse complement strand
AAATCAACAATTTAGTTCAAACTATGAAAATGGATAATTTCAGGAAAAATCACTGACAGGAAAACACTTAGAAATGCATTACCATGAAGTTTTCAAAATACCAAGGACTGAACTGCTCAAAAAATAAACCTACACACTTTTCTAGGCACATCACAAATTTGTATGTAGTATGGCTTCATGCTAAGAAACAGGCATTACCTTCTACATTTCTGAAGTTTAATTCAATTCCTGTTAAACTGTGTGCTGAACGAATCAAAATATTAGGCTTTAAGTATTTATTCTTCCTTTGCATCAAGCAGATCACTGTGATCAGACAGAACTGTTCCATGAAGGAAGATGCTTTAAGATATTTAAAGGAGCTGAGAAGTAGTGCAAGAGTCAGCTTCCCATTTAGCAAATCTAACCTGAGATCTATTATTTGACAGAAGAAAGTGCCTCTTTGCAATAACTGTTGCAGGCTCTGAAGCCTCTATGGTGCAGGGAGACTTCACTGAATATCTAAAACACCCAATCAATAAAGATGATGCCCACTGTGAAGTTAGTGGTTGGAACAGGGAAGCTTACAGCAAAGAATCCTTTCTTTCTTGCAAAGGCATTACAACCTGTAGGTCTTGTATGGTGAACTCTGACTGACATGAAAAGTTAAGGTGTGCTTGTAAGTCTTTTGCATACATGGATTAGGAAGAAGTTTCTTGCCTGTATTTAGTAATGGAATTTTTACCACAACTCAGCCATCCATTCTCATGTAACAAGCACAGTCACCACATGCTCTCAATGCAAAAGAAACCCAACATATATTAAAGAGTAACTTGAAACTGTTCAGAACTTATTTAAAATATTAACTGGGAAGAAAAAGTATATTCTGTCAGATAGAGACAATCATACAAGATAAAGTGTTAAAAAGGTAAGTTGAAAAGCTGCGAGCAAACTGATTTAAAGTATGTTTTCTGGCTAAAGTAATAAATATTTGATTAACAATCTTCCCTTTACTCCCTATATTAATATATTTATTTGATTCATAGCACACAGTGGTAGAAAGATTCAAAGACTACCTTTTAAGTAATTTAAGTGCTTTGTACAAGGACCACTCTCATGATCAGAGATTTAATCCAATGCAGCACAGCCTAAGAGTTCTTCTGTTGTAAAGTTTTACCAACCTTCTTTTCAAACAAACAAAAGCAAGAACACTATATTGATTCTAACCGTTTTCACATATAGCTAATTATTTGATATAACTTCAGTCCTGAAAGCCAATACATGGTCAGAACTGCTATGGATTTTTAGCAAATCACTTTCTGAAGGTAGGTGTTTCATGTTCTTGAAAAATCAGAGAAGTCATTGGAAATGTATCTCTACCAGACTGACAAACTCATTCTTTTATTAATCACTATCTTTTCTGCAGAGCTGATAAACAAACATTGAAAAGAGCTTAAGTACTCTGACAGTATTGAAAAGATATATTTTCAAGGACAGATCTCTTTTTTAATATTAAATACTGACTATATAAAATAAACATTAAATATATAATCATACATATTTAATATAATTAATAATATATGTGAAAATATATAAACTTAATAAATAAATAACACAAGATCTGTGGTTTTAGGTCTGGTCGTCAGAAACAGGCTCAACAAAAGAGAATTAGAAGGAATAAATCCCAATTAAAACAACTATTCAGCGTAATAATATAAATTTCTTTAACTTTACTACATTACTGTAATTTATACCAGAAAAGGAAGTAAAGAAAAGCAATACATCTCAAAAAATGAATACTGCAATTCTATATTTATAACCATTATATTATAACTAAGTATAAAAATATTACTTTTTCTTTTTTTTCTTTGCTGTCATGGTGACATTTCAAGGACAAAATGCATTCACATGTGGAAATGACTGAAGAGATTTAAACCATGCCCTCACCACACTCTGCCTCTGGCTAACATGTTCACATAAAACTTAATTTCCACTTTCCAAGATATTTTTTTTTCCTCCTTCCAAATATGAGTTGCACTAATATTAGGAAACCATCCATATTTTCACAGTACATGTAAGTCAATCTTATTTTATCATAACTTCAGTTAAACAAGGTTCTCTTTGTAGAAACACTTCAGTAGTGCACAAACAGCCCTCCTGAGCACCCAAGGGAGGTAAAAAACTGAACCAAGCCAAACCAAATCAAACCAAACAACAACAAATGCAAAACAAGAACCATCTCACACTACTGCATTCCACCTAGCACTGAAGAAATTCTTCACATCTAAAATCACAAAGCAGCATGGCCAAAGGCAGAAGGATCTGAGACTCCAGTAAATCAGAGATGTTTTCCTTTCCACACACAGTATGACAAACTGTCCCCTTGGTGATATATCTGACTGAAGCTTTACACAGGAGAAGCATGCAAAAACATCAAGACCCCATGTTACAGTAAGGTATGATCCAAAGATTCCCATTACAGTTTTTCCTTTCTATTACAGCATCAGGATGAGAACAAATTCTGTGTATCTTGAAAAGTTTTGTATGTTTTTTCTTTTGCTGGACAGCAATTATATTACTTACCCAAACATAAACTGTATATTTACCATTTTTCCTTGCATTGGTTAATCAGATGAAGAGGATGCAGACAAAAAAATATGAAATAAAATGCAGGCAACCCAAGTTATTATTGTCACTTTCAAGTGACAGGTGATACCAGGACTTTTTTTTAGTTCCTTAAAAATGGATGTCTTTGTAAAATTTACTTGAAGATGATCAATAATGTTTTTATTAAATTTGGATTAAGCAGCCTTGACTTAAAGCTTAAAAGTATTAACTCTTAATCAAACAGGACAATCTTAGCCAGGCACATTCAAAGGATATCTACATTATCTATCTAGGCTACAGCATTTTATAAACACATCAATCTATCGCTGGATCCTTTGCTTTGCACACAGTCTATTTATTTCAGTTTTCTTGAGTTTAAATAACCCCAAATATATTTTAATCTCAAGTTTTCACTAAGGGATACCTTACTTTGTAGTAGTACTCTATGTTTGCCTTCCCTAAATCAACATTTCCAACTACTAAAATACTGGAAACATCTTCTGTTTCTTTCTGTTGTTACAAATATAATCCATTGAAAATGCAAGGTACAATTTAAGATGTTGCCAAAAATGTATAAAGAGCTGTGTTCTCCCCAAGCACCAGTTTACAACTACTACCAACAAAAAGACAATAATAAATCAGGGACAGACTTTTGGAACAGCACAACAAAAGCTACCTAAAACACTCCAATGCCAAAAGGAAACTTACAACTAACAATAAACCTAATAAACTAATTCAATCAACATGGGACTAAACTTTCATTAATCCACCAACATGGAATTAAGGCTTTCATTAAGGATTTAGTTTTCTTTAGTGCAATACAGCAAAATAGGTTGTAGAAGCAATATCCTATTTTTTTTTTCATTATCCAGTGAAAATTCAAAGAAAGTAAAATTAGAATTTAAGGGTGACGGAGAAAACATGAATCCAAAACTACCCATCTGTCTTAATGCCAACTATTTTTGTTTGCTGAATTAAACTCTTCAACCACGTATTAGGTATCCCTTTCAAATACACATTTTGCTATTCACTTTTCATGGTTATTAAATTTAATGTGTTTGATCTATTTGTTGTTGCTTAAACCCAAATTCTCCGATCCTAATTTTCCGAAGTACATAGCAAAACAGATAAATCCAGTAACCCAACAACACTGACTGCAACACAGTCTTTTAAGTAAGTTAAAAAGTTCTTTCCTTCAGCAGGTGAAAGGTTATATTCATTTTACAGTATATACCAGATTTTTTTTCATCAAGTCCACATAAAACCATAGTCTAAAAATATATAGAATCCGACAACTCTTCTTGCAGCAGAATTTGAAATCCTCTTAACTGTATTTCAAACCACCATAACAACATCCAGGTATATTCTTGCAAACACCAAGCACCTCTTTCCAAGCCACACTGTAACCACAGAGATAAAGATTTACTTACCTGATCCCCTTTTGGTTACAACCTTCAAGCTCTGAGTCAGAGTAGCATACAAGAGAATCAAGTTGGGAATAGGAGCTTTCATCTTCTGTCTTTCCGTGGCTGCTTCCTGGAGTACCAAAAAATAGAAAGAAACACTGGTTGTACATTGGGGCTGAAACAACCTTGAAGGAAATAATCATAATACTGACATTGTGGAAAAGCTAAATACAGTTTTTGTGAGCAGTTTAAAGCACTAAAAATGTTATATTCTTTATTTAAAAAATATGCAAATCAATACCACCATAAAACAAACACATGCACGCACTACATTTAACCCTGAAGATCAAGTTACAACTTTGTCTACACATTAAAAATGCATTGAGTGCCTGCTAAAACTTTGTAACAGATCTTCTGAAACATCTATTTGTTTCTTTTTATCATAAAACCTTTTCTACCCACCAACAGGAGAAAGAAAATAATGCCCTTCTTCATTAGTTTTGCTCTCATTTATTAATACCACAAATTGAGCAGAAGATTCACAGTAAAATGAACATTTAATTTAAAAAAAAAAAAAAAAAAAGAAATCTGATCATCTTCTTAGGAACAGAGAAAAGGGGGGAAATAAGAGCACATCAAAGTAACCAGCACAGAGACTTGCAACTTCCTTTTAGGTGAGCAAGTTCCCCTGAAAGTTCAAACTAAAATATTCACTGCACTAAATCAGAAAAGAATGTTAACTAAATGGAGATAAGCATAGCACAGAGTGTGTTTTAGCCTTCACCTCCAACATGTGAATAAAAGATTTGCATTTCTATTTAGTTACTCTGGGTATTAAACGGTATGAGATGCTGGTGAAAGCAAGGACTAAACATTTTGTTAATTCCTCACCTAAGTAAGACGGTGTCATCTACTCATGGTGATTATCAACTATCTTCAGGATAGGTTGACAGGATAATATCTCATATTTCAGTGTTTGAAAGAGGAAAGGAGGACAAATCTGCCTATTCAAGCTAGACAGCAGCAGCCCATCTATGCCATCTATATTCATTAGAGTAACTTACACAAAAATATTCTTGTCTAATGGGGATGAGAAAGGGCTGGGATCAATGGTTATTTAATATTATAACTATGACCCAGACTAAACCAATGTGGTTTTGATATTCACCTCTTTGAATCACAACCCTGGACAGCAACTGAAAAAATTCTCAGAAGGTACCACATAGTACAAGTTTTGAGTTCTAAAGAGACTGTGAATCTTTTGCACTTTCATTGATAATCAGGTTACTGAGTACCAAAGACAGGTTTCGAAAGCAGTATCTTAGAATATCTTCATCTTAGAAGAGAAAAAAACAGCAAGGGTACAAAAAAGGACATTATGGGAAGAATTGCTTAAAAATGATGACTTCATATATAATCTGTATTAAAACTTTACATTTCGTTACATTTCAGAACTAGGCACAAATCTACTACATTCATTAACATGTATTTAATATAGATGAGGAAGTGAGATAATATATTTTGACAACAGTCTGTGATATCTTATTTTCGTAACAATATTTGTACTCACAGAGAAATACATAAGTGTTCATTCATGGTCTTTAACAAGCTTCAGCATTCTAGTACCACAGTGAAAGACTGTCACTTGCCTACATTCACATGCTACTTTGGAAAATCTAGGCAATTTAGGAATTAAATATGAAATATGGGATTGCCAGGAGGTAAATTATGTGTAATGCTAACATTTTTAGTTAAGTTTAAAATTTAACAATGTAGCATGACCACTGGCAGTTATAAATAATACAGATCTTTAGAAATTTAGAAGCTAGCAATAAAGGTTAATTTTCCAGGGGCACAGCAAGTAGATACCACAATGAGTTATGCCACATTTTACTGCAGACTTTAGTCAAGTTTTCTGAAATCAAAATCTCATTTCTCAGTCACTGCACTAACTGATGCCGCAGGAAATCCTGAAGCTGATATCTTCAGTCTCCAGGGTACTAGCAAGAGTCAGCTCCTTGCTCTGTGTGAGCCTAATAAATATTGCCCAAAGAACCACAGGATCTTACTATGCAATTACAAATCCAGTAAATAGGTTCTGACTGTGAAAGCATATCCAAACACATCCTTTTTGACTATACCTCCAAAGACAATACTGCTGATCACTGTCAGTAAGTGCAAATATATACATATATTTGCATATGTATGTGTATGCATGCATTTATTTGTATTTATAGATATTTGTGTAGGGAAACCACAGAGCAGCTACAAAGAATCATTCTATCAAAGCAAGCCTCAGTAAATACAATAATATCAATAAGAAACTGTTAAGTAAAGGAAAATCTCCTTTTGGCCCATGCATATATCATTAATTTAAGCTGCCAAGTCAATCAGGGGAACCATTACTACAATAGTATAGCAGGAATTGCATTTTAAACATATCACTGTGGAAGACATCCTCATGTGCACTCATTCTCAGATTCATGTCTAACTTAAAGGCACAAGCTAAACTGGCTGCTGCCTACAGGACTTGCAATAAATCCCTAGAAAGTAAAGTCTGCTGCTGTCTTTGGAAATCCCAGAAAGAACTTACTGCTAAAGAAAAAAAAGAAGGGAGAGATGACTCCCAACAGCAGCCACTGCCTCCTTACAGCAATATGAGCAACACATCAGATCTTACACAGCTCTCCCCAGAGCTTTCCAACCCTTCTCTTCTGCTTACACTCCCTTTTGTGAAGAAGGAGAAGCATTTCTGGTCTTCTCTGCATTTAAAAAATCAAATACTCAACCAAAGAAAATGCAAAGAAGTAAAGATCAGATGAGAGCTGGTGCCTCACGGCTCTGGAAGTTGTCTGGGTGGTTGGAAGATCGGCCTCCGGTTATCCATGCAAGTGTCTCAAAACAGATATTTAACATCTCTTGTCCCTTGTTCCGGGTGAATGCCTCGGAAATTGACTATTCTAGAAAATGTCACCCTTGTGAAATGGGTTGTGAAAACAAAATAAGCAAGTCAGAAGAAAATATAATGGGAAAATCCCAAGGGGAATCTCACAACAAGTCAACAAAGTCAACCAAAAATGCCTTCACTGCTGCAATGAGTATGCCTGAAGCCTAGACACTGTAACACATACATGTAGCTTTAAAGAAGAAAACAAAATAAAAGGCATAATTCTGAGAAGCCAAATTCTTAATACCAACTCGAGTGTGATATCTCATGAATTGGAAATAGTCTTCTTTCAGCAATGAATTTTTTAAGAAAGAGACTATTTTACTAGTCGCTTAGCTGTAATTTATTTCTTTTTTTTAAGTAACATTAAGAAATTTTGATTTTAACAAGCAGAAAAAGTCTGCTCTTTCTTCAAGCAATATTTAGATAGCCTACATACACATCTACAAAAGTAATTTTCATGGTTTCTTGGGGTTTTTTTCTGATTTTCAGTTACTTCCACTAAAAAGCCAAGACAATGTATGGTAGTTATAAACTTAATTTCTTTTTTTTAAGCTGAATCTATTTTAACATGTTTTACATACCCTTTGGGTTTAAGACTGCTATACTCCAAGGGTGAACAGTAGACTGAGAAAGTCTTTTAGAACCAGGGATTTTTGGCTGCTTTCTCTTTATACAGTACCAAAGATTAAATGTTCTTTCATCTTTAAGCAGTAGTCACAACTTCAAATTTGCACTAGTGGGTTGTTTGTTTGCGTGAATCAAGGCACTGAAAAAAATGTTAAATATTTCTGCATAAATACATTGCATACAAATTTTAACTGGGTGAATTAATAACTTTACAAAAAAGTCTCATCTGTAGAAGGTGTCACTGCCTGACACAAAAATGCCATAGCATAGCATTTGCATCAGAAAGTATTTCATATTCTAGTTGAGCCAGAAATAGAAATACAGCTGTATATCAAGACTAACATTCTTTGGGGAAATGCCAAGAATGCTTTTTCTCTTCAATTGTCATAAATACTCACTGTGAGGAAAATGCATACACATAGACACATGCTTCCTAAAACAGCTCAGCAGACATTAAATTAACTATAGTAAGGCAGTTCCAGATAAGGCAGGAAAATAGAGAAGTTTTATTTCCTTATTGTACTTATATTTATTATGGGCCTTTCCCAATACTTGAATCAAACTTAACTGAAGTAAGAAATTTTCCATGGGCTCAGTCCCTTAAAATAACTTTAAGGGGTTGATTCTCAGCCTATAAATGATAGCTGATGTCTGTTGAGTAATTATTTGAAAATTATTTTTCTTCCTACAGTGCTGTTCTAACTTTGAAGAATGTTTTTTTATACATGTTATAAACTGCTGCATTATCTTTCTCCATCATATGCCCTTCAAAGGAAAAGAAAAAAGCAAAACAATATTGCAACATCTGAAATCTGCAAGACATTTCATGATTGTTCTGAGGTAATGACACAAAAACCCAGTAAATTATGAATGAGCAACAAAATTACATAGAACAACCCCCTGAACATAAAAGAAAAAAAAAAAAAAACCCAAACAAAAATGCCTGTTCAGTAATTGTCTCCTTTTATGTGGCAGTTCTTTAGAAATCTATGAATAGAATGACATTAGATCTCACAAGGTATAAAGGACACTTTGGTGTGTCCAGAACAAAATTTTAACATCTTGAAAAAAAAAAAAACCCAAAACAACAAACTTTAAATTCCTAAAATGCAAGGAAAAACTAAATCTAGAATCAATGCGATTTTATAAATGTGTCAATTCATTGTCATGAGCTGACCTAGAACAGTAAGAGAACCCTAGCAATTCTTAAAATGGTAGCTAAAAGAAAATATAGCTATTTCAAATACAAAAATACATTAAATTTGTCCTTTCCAGAGTCCCAGTAAACAAAAAGATCCAGCAATCACATTATGAAGAACTCGTGAGAAACCTGTCAAAAGCAACAGGAAGCCAATAAGCTACTGCATTTGCTTTCCAAACCATCCCTGCTCCTCCATGCTAAGCAGCATTCCTAAGTTCAGGCACATTGTGGTTCTTGACAAAAAAGAAAAGTAAAGGAGATGATTAAACAAGCAGTAAGGGTTAAAGGAATGGTAACAGTGTTTTAAACTGAGATAACCAAAAGCCAATATGCCACCTGTCCTGCAGGGCACATTGTGAACAGGAATTCAGTGGAGCCTTCGTAGAGGTTGCCAATCAACTGCATTATGACTTTTCCTATGAAACCTGGTACTCATTGTTGCCTTTAAAAGATACTTTTTATTGACCCCATCCATCATACAAGGTACAGTAAACATGGCAATCTATCTGGAGAAATTTAAGATTATTCCATATATCTGTGTGTGTGAAAATATAATCTACTTTCCCCATACACTTCCATTAAGAAACATGCATCACTTAAAAAGAACATAAAATTATTCTACAGTGAAAAAGAATCCTGATATAGGCTGAATATTTATTTTCTTAGTCTTATGTAAAAAAGTAATGTCAACAATAGTACTTGAATGGAACATGGACTAGCAAACACTCATATTTTGCACACTGTTTAAATTGCTGAATGTGTTTCTAAATATTTCATTAAGTGTCTTTTTTCTGTGCTATGTAATGAGTAAGATTTCTGTATTGTGCTTTTTCTATTAAGACAAATAAACTATAGCAAATTGCAGATACCTGAAATTTAACTTATCATTTGCTTGTGGAAGCTCTTTTGAAGAAACAGATGAGGATCTTGTCCTTCTGAACCACAGACTGAAATAGTCACACAGCTGAAAACTATCCCACACATATTTTGGGGAACTGCAGGGGCTAAGAAGGAAAAATACAGATTCAGCAAAGACATACAAAGGGGAGATGATTGTCTCTTTCCAGTGGTCTCATAAGACCTTATGGGATCCAGGTCAGCAGGGTATCCTTGCCAGTCCCAGATAATTCACCAAGGGGGCTCTGTCAGTCAGAAAAGCTGATGCAAATGGATCAGGAAAGAAAATCCTTGGATAGTGAGGCAGTGAATTATTTACTATCAGGGTAAGGGAACAAAGGATAGACAGAACTCTCTGTTCATTCCTAGGAGCCTTTACTTGAGATAAAAAAATACATCAGCCTAAGTTTAAAACAATCTTGTACTAATTGTATTAATCTTATAATCTTGAATTGTTACTAGAAGCAGGTGCCTCCCTCTTAATAGTTCACAACTCATGATCATAATGGAGTAAGAATCTGAAACTAAAGAAAGGTTTTTTCAACAAGAAATGTAACCAATCTAGACTAACAAACTTGATGTTTACAACATATCTAGAAGGATACATAGGAAAAGTGTTCTCATAATGTGAATTAAGCCAATGGATTAATGAAAAATTTAAAACCATAATTTCTTTCTCTGGACAGCAAACAGAAAACACTAAAGCAACCTGGCAGCAAACTTACAGGCAATAATCAAAAAGTTTTGCTCAACAGCAGTGTTTAAACAAAGATAGCTGGAAGATGACTGCTGTTTTACTTAACTTCTAAAGGGAGATGCAGAAGATAACAAATAAAATAGTTCTCTCTTTTTATAGTCTTAAATACATAAAGTTAGATAAAGAGGAAAAATTCAAAGAATATCAGAGTCACTTTGAGATGCTGCCCTTCCAAATAAAGAAAAAGGCCTTCCTTCCAAATCTGTGTGCATTGGTGACCATCACTCAACTTATGGCACAATTCTGGGATGCAAAATATCTAACACCATTTATCTGCTCTTGTGTTATTTCCTTGACCACTCTGTATCTTTGCTTTTTGGGGGTTAGTAGCCTTGTTTTTGTATTGAGATGAAATTCCACCTCTGCCTAAACTGACAAGGTTTTAACACTGCAAGTATAACTTGTTGGATAATTACATTTGTTTATTTCTGGCAACTAAATGAGCTCCTGAAATATTTACAATAGCAGCAGAATAACAAAAACACGGAATCACAGAATGGTTGGAGTTGGAAGGGACCTTAAAGCTGCTGACCTGTCCGTGTCACTGACAAGGATGTTAAACAATGCTGGTCCCAGTGCCAACCCCTCAGGGAATGCCACCTGTCCCTGGTGTCCCCTGGGACATCCAGCCATTGACCACAACTCCTTCAGTGAGACCATGCAGGTAATTCTTTATCCACTGACTGGCCCAACCATCACTGAATTACCACCCTATAGTTTCCCAGGTCTTCGCTATTGCCTTGTTTAAAAACTGGGGCTATATTACCCCTTTTCCAATCTGTGCTAAGTATATTCACTTTATGGGTTTCTGGAATTCAAGTTCCTTTTCTGCACATGGCAAGTGTTCAAAGTCTACCAATTTGCAGCAAAACTATGGCACAACAGCCGTATTCTCTAGTTTGCTCCATGAGCATTTTCTTCCATTTTATAATTTTTGAATAGCAACAACTATGTAACAACATAATATGTTTGAAAGATAAATTTGCAAGATGTAACTTGAAGTAAATGAAATCTAATTTAAGCTTATGTTAGGATAAAAGCATTTTTAAGAAGTGCATTCTTCATAAAATTTTCTGAACAGTTACTTGATAAAATAAGCAAGTTCCTTCCCAGACAATAACAGAAGTTTTTAAGTATTTTGACTATCAAACATTACAAGTATGATTTATTTCCAAAAATTCCCTACATAGTATCTTCCATCTGAGTCACTAATGAGAAATATTTTCCCTCTCGATGAACAAGGACAGAAGAATGTGGAGGATGAAGCTCCCCTGCAGATATTCTGACAGAATGTTTATTCACAAAATAATAACCCTCCCTTACCCTCACTCAGGTTATCAGTTTACATCACACCAACATACATGGTTTTCCACAGCTGATACCTGAAACACAGTTTTGCCAACACAAGGTAATCTTTACACATGACTTGTTTCTAATTTAATGCTTGCCCTGTCCTCCATTTGAGATTTTAGAGAAGTTGTCTGTAATTTACATTACACTTCACACTGTATGAGCTCCCTTTGCACTTTAGGGTTGTGAAGTGTTTCATTTATCCTCTGTCTCTCACAGACTAACTGGCAAGCCCTTTGTACTTGTTCAAACCCGATTTTGACAACCTGTTGTCACATCCTGAGATCAGTACTGGGCTGGGTGTCCCTGCTGGGCCTGGGACTCTTTTCAGCTCTCTCTGGGGATGTCAGTCTCTGCCTTGGTGACACCACAGGAGTGCTGGGCTCAGCTCCACCCC
Organism: Cisticola juncidis; assembly: GCA_013400215.1. Taxonomy (NCBI): domain Eukaryota; kingdom Metazoa; phylum Chordata; class Aves; order Passeriformes; family Cisticolidae; genus Cisticola; species Cisticola juncidis. Next base: position 597,542 of record VXBR01007699.1, on the reverse strand, counting down.
TGGCCCTGCCTGGATGCTGCCAGCACTCCAGGCAGCCCACCTCAGCATGAATTCCTCCCACAATTGCCACCTCCAGCCCTCTCTGCTCTCATCCTCTGGCTAAAGCCCCTGGCTATGGCTCACCACTGCCACAGAGGCTGCTGGCAGACCCCACAACCAAGCCCACAACCAAGGCCACGTTCAAAGACTGTGGAGCTGCACCCCTTGGGTGAGGGCATGGGCTACCCCAGTGCCACTCTTGGGGTGGGACAGTCTGCCCTCACCACACCCTGACACCTTGCTCCTCAAAAGGGTCTGAAATCCAGAACAACCACTCACCAATGTCTGTCTTAAACCGGCCCATTTCAAATGGGAGAAAAATTTAATACTGAAAAAAACGAGAAGAGTTGCTGCATCCCCTTGAAACCGATTGTGAGCAGTTTTGTGTTTACAGAAATAATAAAAAGCTTTAGAAGTTCACTAATTTATCAATTATCTATGATTTAATTATTTTAAGATGTCAGCACACTATAAGAAAGATGACATATAGAAACATTTGAGTAACACCAATTCAGTATCTGTAGGAGATTTCACAGGTAAGTTACTGCCTGACAAAGACAAGAGTCCATGTGATGAATCTGCCATTTGAATATGAACAAGAAGAGAAATATGAAGAGAAACCTGAAGAGAAATATGCATACAAGGCAGCTTTACCATTTTGATACATCACCCTGTGTACCATAATTTAAAGCAGAGTAATTTCCACCAAGATTATCATAAATAATTGGTTTGTAAAGAACTCAAGCATTGATGATATGCAACCATACCGGTGGTGGGTGCAGCAGAGCAGGCCTTTCTGCTCTTTCTGCACCCCATGACGTAAATCAGCTCTCCTGCAACACTGAAAATCACTTCACAATTTTCTAAGTCCTGATCTGTTATTATAAAGAACAGTAGAAGTGTAAAAGGAAGAAAGTATTGCAAATGGGACTAAAACTTCTCCTGCTAAAATTGTAGAACATTCAGCTGCAGGGACGAGAGAACTTCTAAACTGCCCAGCCCCATCATTCCACCTGGGATGCCATTCCTTAGCCCTGCTTCATTTTTAGGGTTGATCTTGTTGCTGTGTTTAGTTAGTTTTGGAAAAGCATATCCCAATGACCTAAATTTCTAGCCAAACTCTACTTGCAATTTTACTGCCCTAGCACCAACCAGCTCCCTAACAATCCCAACACATTGCTGCAGTGGAAAGTAGCAGATCTATGACTATTGCTTACCTTACTACAGCTGTATTCTCAGCCTGTACTGAGATCCAAGGTCACAAAGCAGAGTGGCTCACCCAAACAACTACTGCATTTAACCTCCTTACAGTCATTTACAGTGTTAAGCTGCTCAATAGTACTGTTTATTAGTAGCTGCATTTTATGATTTGACACTAAGAGAAAGCTGATGGTGTCAGAAAAGGCAGAGTTTCCAGTTTACCAATTATGTATTACTAATGAGAACTCATGAAATACATAATATCTGAACTTAATGCTGCAACATCCTGATAATTAACAGTAGCTGTTCCAAAACTAAAACTTCAGACTATAACAGTAGAAAATATAAATCAAGTAAAGATTTACATATATTCAGGTCACAAGCTAAGTATCAAAAGTATCAGGTCACAAACTAAATTGCTGTATATTCACTATGTTGCTAACAATTTTCATAGCTGGGAGATAATATAATGACATTCTTCAAAATCTTGATTAGAGATTAATGATGAAAAATAAAAAACCTTCTGAAAAATAACTTCTCTGGAAAATAGCAGTATTTTCTTCCACCATGACAAGTATTTATGTAGCCTTTCAAAACTGGAATTTCAAATACTCATGGACTGAGAATCAACTCTGGCCTTGCCTGTGGTAGGTCAGACTTGGGATTCCAAGACACTTACGCAAAATCTTTTGTCTTAAAATGGATTAAATGCACATCAAAAATAATAGGAGAAAATATTGTAATTCTGGGACTCTTTCTTTCCTATAGAAGTGTTAAAACTATTGGGCCAGAACTTGCTTCCTTTTGCTTCTTTTTCCAGGCCCCTGGATTTAGCATGCACAGCTGCACAGCACCTTGTTTTCCCCAGGAATTATAGAGATTGCTGTCATCAGAATAATTGGACGAGGCATTTGGGACATGTGGGTTCAACTCCTTCAAATCAAGAAGACTTACAAAATAATGCTTCTATTTCCTGGGCCTGTGCTGTACTTCCATAACACATACACACACTGTGTGCTTTCAAAGGAACAGTTTGTGACGAGCAAAATGTTAACTTGTAAAATAAATGCAGCAAATGTTTATGGGTAGCTCATTCAAAACTATTCAGTTAATTTCTGCCCTGTTGTACTGGGTAGAATGATTCCCATCATACTCTAAACATAAAAGTGGAGCATTCCATAAAATTTTATCAGCTCCTATTGTGAAAGCCCCCAGGAAGCTTTAAAAGCACACTAGAAATGCATCTAGTTTCTGCAGACTTCAAAACTTAGCATAAGCATATTTGCCCGTGAATCTATGCTATTGACTGACTACTATTATGCCAATAAATCATAAATACAAAATCTATATTAGAATAAAACTGCTGAGGCTTTACTTCCCTGAGAAATGATGTCTAAAATAAAAAGGTTTTTTAGTACATTCTAAAAATACATGCAACAACAGTTGATGCATGTATTATTTACACATGATTTTGGATTCTAGTACACACTCCCCATATGCACACTGAGAAAGAACATGCTGACTCCCTCTCCAGTAACAGCCAGCTCAGCCTCTGTAAATGAACTGGGAATAAAGTATTTTTTGGGTTACTTCTGACCCACAAGAAGTGACTGTCATCTGTCTGTTCCTGTCTCTCAGCTGCTCAAGGCAAACATCGATTGAGGAATTAGAAGTGGATGCAGATGCAAGGTAAATTTGTTTCACAGGCAGTGAATTTCATACCACGCACACAAATCTTATTAACTCTTCATTGATTATGACACCAGGAGATTAATAAGAGCTATAAGAGGTATTAAGTAAGCTAGAAGTAGAACAGTTTATGGCGTTACAGTACTTTTTTAAATTTTTACGTTTAGTTAAAGGAGATTATTCTCATGAAGAATTGGTAACTAGAGCATCCAAAATCAATTCTGTCATGAAAGTCTTCCATTGTTTCATCAGGATGACCAAAGGTCAATACTCTGGAAGGCCAGACACCAAATGGACTTCTGCACTTCCTGTTGTTAGCTCAGCACTATTTATTGTTTACATAATGGGAAAAGTATTTTGATTGTTACATTTCCAGATTATACAAGGCGGGATGAATTACATAAATGTTTGAGGTCAGTGACAGTATTGAAAATTATACTGGCAGACTAGAGAAATCACATTAAAAAAAAAAAAAAAAAAAACAACTTCAGAGAAACAAATGTAAATTGTCAAATTAAGAAGATCTAATCAACCAAATGCAGGGAGGATGAATAACAGCTGGCTAGGAATTGGTTCTGTAGGAAAGGATCTATCAATTACAGTAGATAAGAAGCTGAATACCAGTCAGACTACATTTCCTAAAATAAAGTTGTCATCCTGAGATGCGCACAGAGCAGGGTAATTGTAGAACCTTTATCTTTAGGCTCCCAAAAATCCTTTAAAAGGTACATTTAACATCTATACACAAGGACTGAGTACAGCTGACCTTGACACTGGGCAGTGGAATAGTTTCATTACATACTTTTGATTGTATGAAACTTCCTCTGAAAATAAGTTGGATGAAAATAAGAAAAAGATGAAAATACGAGAATAAGGATGTTTATGAAGTCCACACATTCTGGGAAACACTTCTTCAAAATAAAGAAACAATGAATAACAGTGTTACTTAAGACAGAGAGCAAGAGTGCAAAGCATAGACAGTGGTCAGTTCAGCAGTACTGGCAGCAGCCACTGCCCAGAATGTGTCATTTGAAAACAAATGATGGTACTATAAGGACTCACTCAGCAGCCAGTGCAGTCATAACAGGTAGAAACATTGATTTTGTCTCACCTGTTCAAAATTATCTGGAGACAATAAGCATTCCTAGAATAAATAGTGCCATTGCTGACGTTTGCCCACCATTTCGGGATAAGAATTTCTGATGTGGATCTAAAATACACATGTGCTTCATTTGCTATTGTGGCTCATGATGGTGTCCAGAGCTTAAAAAAAAAAGGGAAGGGAAGGGAAGGTGCGGGAAGGGAAGGTGCGGGAAGGGAAGGTGCGGGAAGGGAAGGTGCGGGAAGGGAAGGTGCGGGAAGGGAACGGAAGGGAAGGTGCGGGAAGGGAAGGGAAGGGAAGGGAAGGGAAGGGAAGGGAAGGGAAGGGAAGGGAAGGGAAGTATCCAAGTATTTCAGTCTACAATATCTAGAAACTAATTTGCTATGAGGATAATTTTTTTTTTAGGTAAGTATATTTGGATGGGCAAGGTAGTTCCCTTAGTTTAACTCTGTGTACAAGTTTTAGCCTTTCTTGCAAACATAAAGAATATCAAAAAACTTTGATGAAACATATACTAGCATAAGCAGAGGACAATTCCCAGAGAAATGGAGTTGCTGTCTACTCTGAGAAAAAAGCCTAATAGTAAGGTTATTTTTTAGCAATTATTAGTTCTAAGCATGTTCAGTGTCACCAGGGCAGAATATGTCCCTTTCAGTACCACTGATTTGAGGGCTTGTCAATACTGACTACTTTGTCCAGAGAGTGCAGAGGTAGATGAGGATCTTATGACTCCTACTTACCAAGAGAGCTGACAACTTATTCTTAGCCCTGCTGCTAACTCTGATGACCACACACATTCATGAAAGTAATTTAATTAGATATGAATTATCAAGGGTTCTCAATTGTTTACTTATTGCAGGTCAGGCAACTAGTAAAAAGGCTGCCTCCTGCACAAAAACCCCTTGCTTTTTTTTTTTTGGAAAATGGGACTATTTTCTTATTTTTTTTTTTCTTTCAGGAGAACTTGTTAAATATATAGCTAATGTATGGCAAAGCTATGGTTTCAATGATGAACAGAGCACCCCAGCTTGCATTAAGACAAAAATCCACACTGCCTCCTTCTCAGTTTAATGACACAAAGCCTAGAGGAACACATATGACAGTACAGGGCTAAGGAACATCAAAATAGTCCTTAAATCTCTTACTGAACTGCGTTTTTTTGGTTTCTTTTGTTTTGTTTTGGTTTTTTTCTTTCTTTAAAAACATTACCCAAACTGTGTGAAGGAGTGTGTTCTGCTCTGAGCAGACTCACTGGGGGCACCATAAGGGCTGCAGGTGCCCAGGGGCTGGGGCTGTTGCAGGGTTCCCCATGTCCCACGGCCCAGCTGTGCCAGCCCCAGGCACGGGTACCTCCCACGGGGCCACTCCAGGACCCACGGCTCAGCTCCTCCATAACCTGCACACACTGATGGCACAGGGTTAAAATGTTTGTAAAGTCATGGGAAATTAGACAATAAATTCAGGGGGGATGGAAAGAAAGACTGGGTGTGGGAAAGGGAGCCAGGATTGGGTAGGCTTGGGAATGGACTGTCTTTACTAGATGTCGTAGGTTGAAAAATGTAACCAAAAATGTGTATTCTATTGTCATCTGTTGAAACCAGTTGGGATATATCATTCTTTCTCTCTTGTAACTCTAGGGGTGGAAAGAGGGCGGATCCCTTCTGTTAATGGGACACCTGATAACACCAGATAAGGCAGGGCCTTCTTATCTCTTCCTCCACCCATCCTCTTCCAAGGGATATCCCCTGTGAATGGGCCATTGAAGGCTCTCACAGCACTGAGAACATCACCTCATCCCATTGTGAGATGTTCCATCCAGTGGGAAAAGCCAAAGCCTTTCCATTGGGATAAAACCAGCAATCCCAAACCCCAAGGGAGCCTGTTTCCACTGGATTCCCAGAGGATGACTGGACCCTTTCTTGAGGATCATCTCTACTTCAGTGGAGCCACATCTGTCACTCTAGGAGGACTTACTTCAGGCTGCTTCCAACACCCTGACCAACAGGGTGTCAGGTTTGCATTCTGACTCTGTCAGTGGTTCTTTGTACTATTGCATTTATCTTATTTTATTTTTTTTTACCCTTTTGTTGTTTGATTCTTGTCTCTCTGTTAAATTGTATTTCTGACTTGGAGTCTCACTGGTTTTGCTTTCAAACCAGTGCACTAGATCATGTGAAACTGCACCTGCGTAATCAGTAAATGATAAAGGATGTGATTGTTAGATGTGATGATTATTTGGTAATAACTGAATATCATTATTGTTTAATCACAATAAGAATCGTGAGAAACTATGTTTGAGGGGCTTGGGAATTCATGTTTGGGTAAGATCAATGTATACAATAGAAGAATGTAAGTTCAATAATTAATATGTAGTTATATAACCAGAAGGGTATAAAAACATGTCCGTCTTGAATCCATGTTGGAGTCAGATTTGGGTCCTTACCCCTGATTCACAGAGCCCTTCAATAAAAGCACCTGCATATAATTGTATTCTGTGATTATGTGTTTCTACACTATCAACATGGGATTGCACAGGCCTGTGTATGGAGTTAATTAAAGCTCTTTAGAACAACACTGAAATATCATGGGAGTTTACAATCCACTGCACTCTTCTATAGGTTTAATCTTTTCAAACCACATAAAAACATGAACTTTACATTACTTCTGATAAAAATCCAGTATAAAAGGTAGACAAGTGTATGCACTGAGGAAAGTCTATTTCCAAATTTCAGTCTGATTTACTGAATCGACAGGGTCTTTATTTCTAACACTGTTTTTACTCTGTCATCCATCATGCTTCATAAACTGAGACAAGACTTGTACTGAGGGTCTTGTGAAGGACTAGCCTGACAGAAACATAACGATATTCTCTTATACTGGAGATCTGAAGCACTGCTCAGGAGCTAGAAGAATTAAAGTATTAACCACATCGGAGAAAAAAATGTATTTTCTCCACCCTATGTCTGAAAGTACAGGGAATTCCTCCAAAGGACAGCAGTTACCAAAGCAGAGTTAAAAAAAAATGCTTGTTTGAAGAAAAAGACAAAGACACCCTCTCCTTGCAAAAACACTATAGGATTTGTAAGGGCTGAGAGAAAGCAGGCACAAATACAGCAGAATCAGAGGAGGAGCAGATGGAGCCTAGAGGAACTGCTGCAGACAGTCAAACAGGAGTCTTAAAACATTGCCTTGCTTCATCACGCCCTGCCTGTGGTTCCCTCCACTTGTATATGCATTTTGTGCCAATTAAGAAATTCTAAATGTTGTGTTTTCTTTGCCAGCATTCCAGTGATCTCCCAAGATAGGAAAAATGGGATAAATGTGGTGGTGTGGTAATTAAGAAGCTTTGCACAGAGCTCTAAAGAGAGGGTGAAAGGCAGGAAAGTCAGGTTATAATACCTCACTTTAAATGAAGTGGCTAATTAGCACTGCATGAAACAGAAGGTATGGCTGAAGTCCATGCAAGATGCCATTCAGACTTTTCAAGTTTTAAACACAGAGACTTAATATAGTGAAACTCTACAGCAGTTTCACAGATGTCCACCAAAAGAAATTTAACTTCAATCGTCAGGTAGATTAAAAGATTGATTTGTTAAAGTAAAACAAGTCAGATCTAACATGAAGATTATAGTGTAGGTAGATCCTTATGTTTACTTTATTAAATATTTGCCTTTCAAACACATGGAGGGTTCATTAATCTTCCCTTTGATTTTAACTCCTACTTTTTTCCTAGTTTAATTCTACAGTTGAAAAATATCTACTGAGCCTTTCCCCTTCCACTTTTGCCTTGTCCTGACTTTGGGTCAGCACTGAGCATACATTTATTTCCCTGAACTGTGTGAGTGTGCTATTCACTTTTGCTGTAAACAAGGAATCTTCAAGGGAGCATCAGATGTGGGAGAGAAAGAAGAGATGAAAGTAGGTAGCAGAGCTACAGACATCATCACATAGGTCTGCTAGGACTCACTGAACCTCTAGTTTAACTTGCTTACAAAGTTCATGATGCCATCCTTTTATCTTGCTGACCAACTCCACTGAGTGTAACTTTGTGTCAGCAAAGCAAGTTAGGGAACTGGGCAATGCATTTGTTAATTCTGGATTAATATCCTGTGATATCAGGCAGCAATGAACTGTCTGTATAGTTCACAAACAAGTAGTTCTCTTCAGGTAAAACAGTCACCCCAGAAGAGAATTACATTTTCAGCTTGCTGAGAGGTCCTGACTCCATACATACAAAAAGAGCTCTCCCCAAATATCCAGTGTTTGTAAAACAGTTTCTGAATTTTAAAGACCACATTTGAATCAACAGAGCAAAGACCTTGAATTTAAGGGCATGCTTAAGAGTTTTACTAAACAAACTAAATCTTAGTTTGATTAGCCTACCCTATTTTCATTTTGTGAGTAGATGAGACAAAGTATTTTTCAGTAAAAGTAACCTGATCAAATTTTGGTATGAACCAGACCAAATCAGAATGCTGTTAAAGTTGTGAGGTTTTCTACTTTTAAAAAGTAAAAATAAAGAGATAGAAACACTTTCTCTGTCGTGCTGGTCCCACTTTTTCTTGATACAGCCCAGGACAGCTGGCTTTCTGGGCTGCAAGCACACAGCAATGGCTCATGCTGAGCTTCTCAACAAGCAACAACCCCAACTCCTTCTCAGGGAAGCTTCCAATCTGTTCTCTGTCCAGCCTGTATTTGTGCTTGGGATGTATTTGTGCTGCTCTGACCCAGGTGCAGGACTCTGCACTTGGCCTTGCTGGACTTCAGCAGGTTTGCACAGATGCACCCCTCGAGCCTCAAGGTCCTTCTGGAAGGCATCCCTGCCCTTCAGCACACTGACCACACAACACCAAACACAGTTTGGTGTCCCTGCCAAACACGATGAGGGTGCCCTCAACCCCACTGCCCACATCACCAGCTGAGGTGTCAAACAGCTCCTCAGGTCCCCTGAGGAATGCCACTTGTCACTGGTTTCCACTTGGACATCAAGCTGCCAACCACAACCCTTGGAGTGTGGCCATCCAGTCAAGTCCTTATTCACCAAGGGGTCCATCCCTCAAATCCATGTCTCTCAATACAAACATGTATTTAGACAGGGAACAGAGACTGTGACATGTACCTAAAGTTGTTGCTGCTGTAAGAAGTATTGGCACATGTCAATACTTAAAATGAAAATAAGCTATAAAAACTTTACTTAACAGTTTATTAATCCTTCACTGACATATTTCAACCTGAATTATTAAAAATATATAGTCAAAATTAAATATACAAGATTTTGTTTGTTGGGTTTACCTTAGCTGGAATATTTCATGCATCTCTTCCTCTGAACTGTACATTAAATGGAAGCTCTGCAATGATTTCCACATATTGTCTTCTCTGGTTCATCATCCACACCAATTTGGTAATAATTTTGTCTCCCTATTGTGGAAAATATTAGTATTACAACCAAAAAAGTCCTTCCTCTGACTGCTGCTAGTTTAGAATTATTTGGTTACAATTTTCTCAACAAGGTTAATTCTCCATTATTTGTGAACATATATAATTCCCAATGGGAGTTTTTTAGATAACAGGGATGACATTCTTCAAACTGTAGTCCCTGTTCATCCCAAGTAGTTGAAAGTTTGGACTGAAGAAGAGCAGATTGCAGGTCTCATTTAAATTCATTAATGCTGTTTTGAAATAATTAAGCTGTTTTATATATTACAGCAGCTGGTAGTGTAGCTTAAAATAAAATGGGAAGGGATGATTCTGCTTTCAATAGAACAGTCTTTATGGGCTTGAATTTGGTAGAGACATCATGCTATCTTTGATGACTGTTCCCTGGATGACTATCTCCCTAACAACAGATGATGCTTGTGTGATATTGTCTGAAACAGAAGGGCTTCAGTTTGTAATTCTACTCTCTGCACAGAGAGTTTTGGTTTTGATCACCAAAACAGGAAAAACAGGGAGCCAGATTGCTGAAAAGAGAAAGGTTATCCTCTCATCACCATTCCCAAACCAAATCTGAGGATCTTACTCAGAACTTATTAGAACCCAAGAGACCAGTTTTAGGATTAAGAGATCTCTCTTGTTTTCCTTTGCCCTTTTTTTAAAGGCAAATTGTTTCCAAGAAGATGAAAATCCCCGGGTTGTTCCTAGAAGATGAAGCGCTGCCCAAAGCCTCTGAAGACAATCATCTGTACAAACTCCACCAGAATTAACTCTCACTTTGGATGAGTGCATAGACACAAAAACTCAAAGAATTTCTTCATAAGTTATTTTCTTGTCATGATGACCTTTTGGAATTAATTGTTCTCAAATGCATTTGTTTTCCAGGTTTGCTACCTTTCCCTAAAATCAGGAATCTGATCAAGAAACAAAGCTTTAAACAAATCAACGGTACATGTTAGTTTTTTTGGAAATCTAATTATTTCCTTCACTCATTACAGCTCATATAGATCCAAAGAGGTTCTCTCAAGCCACTAGTTCATAGGTCTGCTGTTTAGTACTGCTCCAGATAAATATAACAAAATGTTTATTATTTAATATATTTTTAAAAAGTTGATTTCTATATGGGCAGACTTCAAAAGAGTGGAAATACTCTTTGACAGCTAAACAAAAAATGCTAAAAAAGTAAAAGAATTTTTTTTTTTTTAATGAACAAAAATATTTGCCAGTGTCATGCCTATTCAAAGGTTGAAAAATAGAAGCAATGATTATTTTAGCATATTCTGATATACAGCCCTTGTGAGGGACTGAGAGGAGTTCATGAAATTTAATAATTAACCTTCACAAGGGATGACACCATGCCTTTAGATTTTTACACTTTGGGCAAAAAAATCAACAAGGCACAGATCTCTCTGAGAACCTATCTAGAGATTCTATTTTCATACAAAAATGCATTTATCAAACAGCATCACTTATTTTTAAGCAAAGAACAATGAGTCACTTAGGAATCAGAAGCAGAAAAGATCACAATAATAAAATCTTTTCAAGCTCTCACAAGCTTCAGTGTTTGGGCACATGACTTCTAGGAAGGTAAACTTGGAAAATCCTGAATAATTCTGCTAAAATGCTTTTTGAAACAATTCCTGACCCTTCAAACAAATCAATTGGTTACAAAAGTGTGAATGCTTTGTTTATAATTGCACCTATATTTTTAGGAAGTGCTGGAGTAAACATAATTTTGGTGTTTAATAACAGCCTAATAAATTCTGAGTGACACAGCATAGTGGACAAGAGAATAAATTCACAAAAATTGTCATTAAATGCTAATGTGTTCTAAGATTCTAGAAGTGCCTAAGTGTGTGTGTAAAGAAGAGATACCAAATTACAAAAGGGCCCCAGGGGAGGGATATGCTGAGCCTTGCAGGGAATATCCATTACAGTGCATCGTTCCTTGCAGGCTGTGCTCTGCAATCAGCAAGAATGCACTCTGACCTTATCTTTATTATGTGGCATAATTCTGAGCACACCTTCTCTGCTACAAATGGAAGAGGATTTTTAGATTCATCTTTGATTGAAAAATTTTGACCTGAATTTAGGAAAGATTTTTGCATGTAGAATAATAACAACAAAAAGCAGATTTCTTTTCATTATCTTATTAATTTCTTAACATCTTAACCTTTTATTTCTTATTTCTGATTGCCAAAATGAAAATGAATAAATTCTGAATTGTTTCAAGTTTAGGATGACAGAAAGATGTAGTTTAAATTTCTGGTAAAATTTCTCATATACGCTCATCACTTATTCATTTTAGCATTATGTGTTTCCCTGTTTTCCAGTGCTTTAAATTTTTTGAACATCTCTTCAATTAAAAATTACAAATCACATATATTCTGAGTATTTTTAGATAGAAAATATTTACTATGTATGTATAAAACAAGAGAAGTACACGGGCTAAAAGCTACTCTCTTTAATTTGCAGATACCCAACAGTAAAAGACACAGTAAACAGTAAAAACTGGAGTGAACAGAGAACTCTGTAGTAAGAATTTGCTTGATCTCTTCCTTCACCATTACAAAGTCCAAAACAATGGGCTGGCAAAGTATAAATCTGTCAGCTCAGAGCAACTGTCCTCAAGGGAATTCAGAATGACCTCCAAAGCGTGCCTTATTCCTAGACAGCCCCTGCTAAATTGAAATAATGTTATGCCATTTTAACAACCTAAATCACATTTTGTATTTCTTCTTTGACATAGCAATAAAAAGAATATGAAAATTACTGGGCTAAGCTTTCAGGAAATCACCAGTGACCCACTTTATAAAAGAATGCTGCCACATTGTCTTGAAATGATTATTGGCTTAGAACTTTGAGTAGCTGTGGTGATTTTTCTAAGGAAGTGTTAAATTGCTAAGCCCGCTGAATAGCCACCAATCATTAAAAGGGATTTTTTTTATTTTAATGACATTATTTATCTTCACACTAGGAACTGTACTTGGCAGCAGACTTCAAATGTTTAAAAGATACACATCTTCCCATAAAAGCAGAGAATAACATAGAAAATGTCTGACTTTTATTCTGGCAGCTGCATACTCTTTCAAGGGCTATTGCAGAAGCATGAGACTGGAGCAATCTAATCTAATAACAGAAACAAAGGAGATCAGTTGGAATCATGACATTCCATAGACTTTTTTAAAATGCTTCTTTTCACAGAATTATAAAATAAAATAAAATAAATGCAACGCAAAGAGGAAATGCTGGTCTTTTTAAGTGTAATCTCTATGGCAGCACTAACAATATCTGTTCATTTCAAAGAATAAATAGTTTCTAGTCAATCTGATTTTGTTAAATGCTTTTTTTTTTCCTCCTAAGAAGATCATTATGTCTGTACACCCCTGAAGGAGATTAAAAGTAGTAAAACAATATGCCCTTAGTATACTGAGATTGGTGTGGTGCAGCAGTTGAGATGTTTCACCAGTGACACCTTTTTGGTGACCTCTGGACATGTTCTTCTAGGTAAGGCACCAATATAAAAATATTCCTCTACAGAATGGAGAAAATTTCTTGAGTGTTTTCCTTTTTCTTTCATCTACATGGGAATTGGACAAGATTTACTTCCTCCTCTCCCTGTGTATTGTCCCAAGGAGACAGGAAAATGAAAATAATCTTGAAATAGTTAGACCTCCCAGGCCACTTTTAAAAAACTGAGACTTTTTGATGGGGGTTGAGTATTTTTGAAGATGAACACAGAATGAGATTCTCCAGTAACTTTGTTGGTTCCTAACCTAGAGAAACAAACCACACACATTTCCAGTGGAATTTTGTAAATGAAGAGCTGTTTCCCAGCTCCTGGTCTAGCAGTTGTCTTCTTTATTTCTGGCTATCTTACTTAGAACTTGTTTCTGTGAAATACTATTGTTCCTATTCTCCCCAAACCCTTCCATTCCCAGGCTGACATCCCTGGAATTATGTGTCCCATGGGTAAATGAAAAATACTCGAGCTGCCCCATGAAATACTGATGAAATGGAAATGGACCTAAAGAGTAAAATCCCTTCAGAAGTGATATACTTTTCATAGAGGCAGGAGGCTTATAACTATTTATTTATGTGTTTAACTATCTGGTATTTAGTTGAGAAAAGCTACATCAGGAACAGAATCGAGCATTTAAGCTATTTCAGTGCTGTACATCTCTGTCCAACATCAGACATTCACAAGTTGACATCCTGTCCATACAGATGTCCAGTTTGCAAAATAAAACCTTTTGTTTCATTTACTTCTCATCAAATGGGTTGATATTCTGAGATTTATAATGTGATGCTATTTTTCCTTAGTAGAAACATGGAAAATTACATTCTTTTAATAGCTACATTACTTTCTTTTCTATCCATTCCTTCTTAAATCACTGAGAATGACTATTTAGTAGCCACACCTATCTTCTTTTAAAGAAGAAAAATAGAGAAAGAATAATGGGGTAAAAGTAAATAATCTTTCTCAATTTATTCTTGCAGGTCTAAGGCAAACTGAAGCTCTAAAGGTAGAGAGAGCTCAATCTCATGACCATTACAAAGACAGGAATACTATTTAGGTGAAGTTTGTGGCTTGCTTTTATTAAAAATGAAATATGCTAAGACTGCTTAAGCAATTCTGCTAGCCACAGCGTTCTGCAAATTATATTTTACAAGCTGTCTAATGAAGATGAGACAGAAAAAGCTGTATCAAATTATTTTTAATACATATACAGGTCCCATAATGAACAAATCATAAATGAATCCAAGTAAATGAGACCTGATGTGTGTAAACAATGCAGTGAACTATCCTCATACAATATTTCTGCCCATGTTATAGTCAATTTTCTGACTATTATAATAAACTCTTCATGAAGTAAATAGGCAGCCAGAAAATTTTAATTTATTTGTCAATTTATTTTCAAAAAAATGTTTGGAGCAATAAAACATTTCAAAATTACAGAAGAAAGTACATTGCAACTATTATAATTCAGATGGGCTTTATGACACCAAGAAAGCTAAGTTAATTTTGTGGGTAGCAGGACTGCAAAAGAGAAGAGAAGGTTGGTAGTGTTACATGTGACATGGAACAGAGGACTGCAATTTTTTCACCATTGCCCATATTTGTAAACTGGCAATTTCACCTTAGATTAAAAGGTTGTTGCAGATGTGCACCAATGTAAGAGAAATAACACCGAGTTGTTCTTTTTTTTTCCTTTTACAGGAAATGGAGGAGGGGAACAAGATCCTATCACCTTAGGATAGTCTTGACACGTACAGCAGTAATTACACACCCTGCTAAACAGACACATGGGCTAAATAGCTGAAAATATGCTGCACCAGCTGATATTAAACATCCACACTAGCAAGTTTGCATCTAATGAGGTGACATGTACAAGCTTAGCAAGTATTTGGGTCATAGTGTTACTGGTGTAAGTTTGCCCTATTTTGCTCACTTGCATGGAGCTGCAGAAATTCCTGTGGCAGAGTGTGAGCAGAGGTACATGCTCATTTTCCAGTGAAGAAATGCACATTTGATTCAAACGGCCATGCAAATACCACAGACATTCTATAAGCTGACTTTACAGAACATAAATAGATAGTAAATGACTTAATTATTCTGTTTCCACAACATTTTGACTGATGTACTTCTGTATTGTTCTTCTGGAAGTGACTAAGCCAGGAATGATGTTCAGACACCCCAACACAATCCCCATGCATGATAACACATCTTTGCAAGGTAAGGGCACAGTGGATTTCTCCACCAGCAGTACATCTCTGCCTAATCCTGAGATCCCATATGCTGCTCGCAGCTCCTGCCAAAAATCCCACTGTACCGTGGAGAGAAATTCAGCATGGAGAATTGGAGCTCCCCAAAGACAGTGCTTATTACAGTAATACTCAGAGGGGAAATGCTTTGTAGAGTTGGGTATTTGCAGGAAAACACTCATTAATCAGTTTGTTCAAGTAACAACGAAGACACCCCCACTCCCAGCATCACTCCCTTTCTGCTTCACACACACATGCACTCTCTCATTCACAAGTGTCACTGTTTTCCAAAGACTTCTTGACTTAATAATTTTCTAAGAATCATTTAATTACATTCAGTGGAAGATAAGGATATGGCTGTGTAGTTAAGTAATTCAAAGGAGGGGAACAAAAAAAGGAAACTTCATCCGTTCTTCAACTGGAAGCTTTGTTTAAATGTAAGGCTGCATGCAAAGCACATCCAAAAGCCAGATTATGCAATTAGCTAATAGCTGCTATTGACATGTAAAATCAATTTATGACAGCTATCATAGCAAAGCCAAGCCAGATAATGCCCTAGATTGTGCACCATTCACTTTGAAAGTTTTATCATTATTGTATCATAGGGAAGACAAATCCTGTGTGTACAGCCTGTTTGTGTATGTACAGTGGGTTCCCAGCAGTCGTGACACAATACAGCCTAGAATGCAGCCAGCCTACTATTGTCCTTGAGAGACTAGAAAATTCAGCTTTAGCACTGCTGTTTTGCAAATAGTTGCCTCCAGTTTTGAGAGCAGAATTCTTTGGTAAGGTCTACTCTGGGGCAGAGCACTGTTGCAGAACAGTCTGGGGCTTAGTGCCAAGAATGACCTCAGTTCTTGCCCCAACAATGAAAGTCATTGTTAAGACTGGTACTGAAAATGTTCACATCTTCCTTCTTCTTTCTCCTACCATCAGCAAGAAATCTATAATCAGACATTTCTTCCTTGAGAACAAATGCTGTAAAGTGAGGTAAACAGCAAAGCTCAACAGTTTTGAAAAGCGAGTTATAATATTAAAAACAAGATAGATTTGCTTTTTCATAAAATTTTTGTGGCAGTTTATAATTGGCTCTCTACTTCTGAAGCCATACCCTTGTCAGCTTTCAAAACATATATTCACAGCAGGGAGCACTCAGCTAGAAAGTTTTATCAGACAAAGCCGAGGCAAACCTTTAGCTGGGGGGCAGAATGCAATTGTCAAGATGCATGCAACCTTAAAGCATGTGAGTAATTGTTTTGTATCTGGGAGTTTTAACTTCAACAGGACTGTTTGTGCAAGTAAAGATTATGCAAGTGGATAAGCATGGGTAAGTCAGTCCCAGTATGTGCATTCCTTGAAGTGCACAAATTTCTAGAACAGAACTGGGAACATTGCTCTTGCATAGAGAAGTAGAATAGAGGGGTTTTTTTAAATTATTATTTTGCAACACTGAGGGTGTGCTAAAATGAAGTTACCATGAAATTATATGAAATTATGTTATCAAAAACTGTATCACTGAGAATTATTTTCAAGCATGTTATAAATGTTCTCTAACACTTCACTCTTATATAAAAGTTAGCGATTCAAATCTCCAGAATTCCACCTATTTCAGTGAGAATGCAGAGGATATAAACCAGCAAAAAACATGTTCTTTCTGCATTCTGTAGGCATGAAATGATAGTATCAAGGAGACAGGAATTAAGTTTTTGAAAGGAAACAGGAGAAGGAAACAGATACATATCTGCTTTGTATGTTAGAATCTTTACATGACTGATAAGATTGAACAAGCACTGAATAAATCATTTCATTTTCTGTGTACATTGATTTTACTCAGCTCTCAGATTAGTGTTGATAACGCAGCAAAAGATTTCAATGAAAATTAAACTAAAGAGACAATGTCTCTCTGGTGTGGAATAAATTAATGCCTTCACTGAGAAAAGCTATAGAGCATTCAACAGAAAGTAAATCTCTCACCTTGAAACAGCAATACAAGGTGAGTATACAGAAAGGTGGAAAATAAGAATCAATACCATCAGATAAAAGAATAAGAACTAAAAGGTAGAATGTGTTGGGGTAGAACTCTCATGTTTTCCAGTGTTTTCCCAAAATTCTTGTTTTCCCTCTGTTGAGAAATAAAGTTTGCCTTTGCTTCTTTTTAAGACTCATGACAAACAATTTGCAACTTTCCTCAGAGGTAAATATTTTTCATGAAGTGATTCTACAAAGACAAATGAAGAAAAATATTTTTCTGTTCATGACAGCTGTTCTTCCTGTGACCAGGAACATCACAAAGAACAGAAGTACTTACCCCAATTCTCCCTGACAGGCACAAAAAGCAAATAAAAAAAATCTCCTGCATCAATTCTGACAAATACTGCAGAAATTCTATCTCCAGACAACTGCAAGAGCTTTAAATTCATCTTCTATGCTTTATGTCTGTATGATCCATCATCTTCCAAGACCTCCTCCACTCTGATGTCCCCTTGGAAAACGTGTCCCCATGGCACCTCCTGTAACAGCCTGGAGGAGCTGAGAAACAGGAACGCCCACAGTGCTGTGATGTCCCTTAGACTCAGAGGTGAGTGTGTGTGATTGGCGGACTTTAGTTCAAACCTAATACTCTCTAAATTTGCCAGAGCTGAGCTGTGGCTGTCTGAGAGCTCCAGCAAAGCCTAATTATGTTTTCTGTGTCCTAAGGATACATCTTCAGCAGCACCACTTGCAGCTATCTGGCCTCCCTGCTGTTCCCTTCCAGCTCCCACCAGTATTCCTGTAGGGAAGAGTGGGGAACCAGAGTTCCCTGAAGTATTCCCTGCAAAGTTCTGGAGCAGGAAGGCAGGTGAGAGACCCCCCACAACACATGTGTTATGTCTCACCTCAGCAGCCAGGCTCTCCAAATCTCTGTAAATGGAACTTGCAAAACCAATGCTAGTTCTTATCCAAAGGTTATTTGTAACAGAATTAGCTTTTCTTGATCAATACAGGTACTAGACACAGACAAAGATGGCACATTTGGCTATATTCTAGAGCAGTGTAAGATTTTAGCTACTCATGGTAAGATGAAATCTTAATGTTGTTTAAAAAAACTCAGGGACATAAAATTTACATTCTTTTTTCTCATTTTAGGTGAAATGAAGAAGAAATGTTGACTTTGTTAACACAGAAACATCCTAACCTTGAATAATCAGGTCAGTGGACTTTATGTCAGAAAGGCAGGAGTAGGGAGCAGTACAGAGTTGCTGACTTCTCTAATAGAGATTTACTGGAGTGGCAACATGAGTTTTACCAGTACATATGACAGCTCTTTAATGAAACTATTCACAACTCCACATTTCCATTACTTGCAAGCATCAGTGCTTTATTATTTATGGAATAGTTTCATTCTCCTCTAACCTCTTCTGACATCCATAGTTCCTGCTTTGTCTGTGTCATCTGTGCTTCTTAGCCTTCCTTACTTTAGACCATCTTCCTAAAACCACTTGCTGCTGGCCTTACTTCTTTCTGCATCCACCACACTCTTCATATTTCTTCCCTTCCTTACACCACTAAGCAATTACAGGATTTCTGTGTGACTGTAAATGTCTTTGCCTATCTCTTCAAGCAACGCAGGCCCTCCTGGGGGGAACAACTGCAAGGAATTCCTGTTCAATTCCTGCAGTCACAATGAAATGAAATGGCCAGAATGAAAATGCTCTGTGAACATGAGCAGCTTTGCAGCATATGCAGACTGGTTAAACCCAATTTGCACTTTCGCATAGGATATGTTATATATAAAAAGGACACTTTACTGAACTACAGATTCATCTTCCAAAGCATGAAGATACTATAAAAATTAAAAGTATTGGCAATTTTTAGCTCTTTTTTTTTCAACTGACTGTTGCATAACCTTACAAAAGGTGATGTTTGTTGTGAAGATTATCTTAATAATTTTATAATTACTTGTATCCAGGCTCTCTCAGATAAGACTCTCTAGGACAAATGGAAGATAAAAGTTTCACTAACTACAGAACCATTTTGCACAGTGACATGCAAATAATACCAGCAATTTCTTAATGTTTTACATTCTCCACCATTTCCAAACATTGTCTTTTAATATATAGTACATCTACAGAGAGTTTTTCCTCCTTTAGTATGAAAATGAGCAGCAACAGAGAGATCAAAGCAATACAAAGCATTATGATTTTACTCAGCTTCTGGAAGCAAAACCAATTTTTGTAGAGGTAGAGGTGCATGAGCTCTAAGCATTTTCTTTAGCATATTTCATGCCACAGCTCAAACTATAGAATCATAGAATCTGAAAGCATTGACCTGCAGTGGTTAATGGGAAAAAAATTGAATTCACATATACACAGAACACATTTCTTATATATAAAATGTCTGTTTTCTGTGTAAGAAGCCATCCACATACAGATTGGTAACACTTTAACGATAAGTTTATTGAAAAGAAAATGAGTTTTCTTCCCTTACAGCTTAAGAACTATTATCACATTTTCATACACATCATTTGACTTCCATTTAGACTTTACAAATCCTGTCCCTTTGAGTCTTTCCTACTGTTTTCTCCTTTTAGAGCCTTGTAACATTCCAAGAGCCAGAGGTACAACTGAATCTAAATCAGTGAACTCTAAATTTACATTTAGACTGTTTTACATTTTTTTTCCAGTTCCACATGCTTGATTGGGGATGGGAGAGGTGGATGGGAGAGGATAAGAAGGAAGGAGTAAAGCAGATAATTTAAAAGCAATGGCTTTTGTCCAGGTCAGTCAGGAATCATGAGTTTTCTCAGTCATCAGTTCATAATTCACTGATGGTTTTCTAGACAGCTTTATTCCCTTAAGGAGAGCATATTGTCTCCTTATTTTTACTGTTATTTCTATTTTTTTTTTTTTAATATTTTAAACTAAGCCTGAAGGTTATTTCAGCCTGCCACACTCCTCTTTGACAACAAAAGGGGATGAGGCCAACCACAAGGCTTTAAGGCAGGCCTTTTGCCCTCTTCACTGACTTACACTGATACTAACACACAACTGGATAGATTTGCAACCTCAATCCTCACAGATAAGGCTTGTTTCAAACAATCTCTTCTTGTGCATTTTCCTGCTGCACGGTGTCACTCTCATTTCAGTGATTTGGAATAATAGAACTTTATCTTAAACTGGCAGCTCAGCACACACTGCAGGAGGATGACAAGGATCAGCAGACAGTGACAGGAGCGGCGCAGCCTTTGTTCATCACTGAAGTCATTCCTGTGATTGAGTACAAAATGGGTATGAGAGGGGGAGCTTACAGAGATATGCTAAAGACAAGCAAGGAGAGGGCTTGTTACTATCTGTCAGATTTTTTTCATCCAACAAATATTCATAAAGGTGAGGAAATGAGCTCTTTCCTTCCTTTGCCTCTGAAAGGCCTGACTCAGTGCACTTCCTAAACCTTCACCTTCTCTCCCTCTGACTTCCACCTGTCTGAAAACCTCTTTGTTTCTCATGTTTAGAGAGAAGAGCAGGAGACCAAAACTCTCTAAACATATTATTTAACATAATAGACTGAGAGCACAGCACATAATTCCCACTTAAACACTAATGTTTGAAGTACCTTCTTATAATTTAAGACACACACCCCAGCAGGAATATAAAAATTTAGGTTCCACACATTCTCCAATTATGCAGGAAAACCTGGTCAGCTCACAATGGAGCCTGATAAACGTGCAGTGCTGTCAGCTTCTGGACCTGCCCACTATTACAAAGGCTAAGTCAGACCTGCACAGTGTCATGGACACTTCTGGTCTTGTAAAATGCAGTGGGAAGGTTAAATTCAGAAGTGATTTATCAACCAGCATTACTGAACTGAGCATTTAACCTAGATCAGCTGGCACAGCAACTGCTGTAACAACCTGCTTGCTTACAGCTCACTGCACTTCCACTGCATGTTTAATTCTACACAAAAAGATGTCAACAGCAGCACAGCCAAGGACTGGCTCTTGGTTTGCTCCTTCTCCTCTGCTTCAGGACCAGAGAGGAGAGTTTGCTTTGCTGAGAGCAATTCTTCCTCCTCCCTCTGGAGAAATCAGCTTGGCAGGTACAACGAGCAGTTGGGCTGTACTGAGGATTCAGACAGTGCTGAAATGCTTCAGGATCTAAAGTAAACCCTGTGTGCACTGCTGCTTCCCCTTCCCTGCTGCTGCCTAGCTGAGCTGGGGCACTGTGGAGGGAAACAGAACACTGCTTGCAGCTGGGAGCAAATCCACAGCAAATTTCCAGAGGCAGTGGAAGTCTGTAGGATCCTTATGGACTTCACCAGTGTTTGATGAAACTAGAAACTCCCAGCAGGATTTCAGACTGACACCCAGACTGAAGGAATGGATTTTCCTTGCCATGACAAAGTTGGCATGGGACTTGTTTTCAGACTTGATATTATACACAACAAAAGGAGAAAGATTTCCTTCAATTAACTCCTTGCTCAGCCAAAATTTTAAAGCTAAAGGAAATGAACTGTGTGCATTGCTGGGGTACCATCCACCCCACTGCCATTTAGGCAGCAACAGTGCTGGAAGAAAAGCTTTTCTGATTCACCCTAAAGTTCAGACCATGCAAAGAACAATACCATATTTTTCTTCCCAGAGACTGAAAAAAAAAATCAGTTCTTTAATTAGGGAAGTGGCAGGATGACTTATAGCGGTAAAAAACAAAAAAAAATCATTGTTTTTTGTAAATGACAGTTTTCACTGTGTCCTGATTATAAACAGGTAAAATAAGCTATACTATTCTCTTCTTCTAATTAAACTGCAGCTATTTCAGCTAATAGTTTTGAAGAAAAAGAGAGATCAGGAGACTGCTGCACTCCTTTATATCACACTATATCACAGTTCTGTAACAGCACATCTAACTTTTTAGTTGGCTTAGGAAAAGGCAAAAGGAGACAAATTAATTCATATTTAACTCTCAATGATGTAAAATGTTTCCCTGGAAAGTGTGACACCTGTGAAATATGGTAAAAAACACTGTGGTGCTTTCACACTATTTTATACATTATTATTTTATACCATTATGTTAATTAATTGCAGGTTGATTAATCATTCTTGCAGCTGGAGTGTTAAGCTTGAATTATGCCAAAAGTGAAAATGAAGTAATTTAACAGTTACAGTGCCTTTGTGAAGTAAACAAGTTTTAAAAGGTGCTATGTATATATACAGTGAATTGGATATTTTGTTAATTCATTGCTGTACTCCACCCTGTGAACTGTGGTTTACAGTTCTGTGAACTGTTCTACAGTTACATCCAGTTCACTGCTAAATCCCTTCAGTACTCCTGTGAGACATGATGATGTTTATTAACCAATAATGCTGTGCAGGAAAAGTTTTCTTTTATGTATTCAATTTCTGCTTTTTTTTCTTTTTTTTTTCTTTTTTTTCTTTTTTTTTCTTTTTTTTATTCCCAATACATCTTCCATTCCCCCAGTTCTCTTCCTGGGTAAGCATATCACCTGAATCTTGCCAGCTCATCTATGCAGAATGCATTGTGTTTTCCTTATTAAAAGATACCAAATGTTTGAAAATACTTGCTCAGAGATAATGATAATTACTTGAGTAATGTTATCAGTATACGACACATGTAGAGAAAGTCTTCACAGAGGCAGAACAGATTAATTCGTATTTCTTGGAGACACTTTCAGAAGTGCTACATTGTTATTCCCTATTGTTATAGCGGAAAGAAAAGAAAAACAAAAAGTAACCTTGTCCAACCTTGAATTTTGAAACGCAAACCCGGCTTAGTCCTGACAGGTACTGAGTTCTTCTGTCTCTCAACAGGAGCTACTGTTACTGTTAATATTGAATTCTCAGAACTTCCCAAAAGCTTAAGGACCAGAAAATTTTTTTGCTGAGAAGTGTTCTCCAAACAGCATCATGCCAGCCCAAAGCCATTATTATTCTGTTTCTACAATAAAGAGCACATTGGTCAGTGATGTTTTACTATTGCATATGAATGTCACAATTTTTTAATATAGATTATGTATCTGATTTCATAAACATGGAATTGCCAGGATGCCATCAGCTGAAACCAAAGTATGAGGGAATCATTCACAGCCAGTCAATTGTAGCAGTAGACAAGTTTGGTTTTATCACAGAACAACTGTTGAGCTACAAGTAGCTATTAACGGGCTTTTTATTCCTATGCAACAATTTCTTGTCTAAACTTTCTACCAACAGGAGATCTATGAACTTTAGGCTTATTTTTTTCTTCTCTACAGCTATACATTCCTATAAATCTTGATTCATTCCTTCAAACATTTCTTTAACATTTTGTTTACATAAAAAACCAAACAACCCCCCCCCAGTGAACCAACCAACCAAACAAACAAACAAAAAAAAAACATAAACCAAACTAATCACTGTTGCTTTCATTTGAATCTAACTCCTATGGTTAGAAATGCTGCAATACATCTTGCTGTTCAAATGTGTGCTGTTCAGAACAGGTCACTCCCTTTCTCTCCCCATGTAGATTTCTTTGTTGTATTAATTATTCTTGATCAAATAAATTTCTTTTACCCCCTCTTTGCCCTGTAACATGCCTCTCTTTCCCTCCCACTTCTCCTTCACCATACATTGCTTTTTTGAATAGTCTATGACAAAACTGCTCTGGAGATGACTTCACTCATACCCATTGCTGTGTGAGAAGAATTGCAATCTATAACTCATAGCTTATAATGACAATGGAAATTTAGTTTGGTTTTTATAATCTATTGAAGACATATGCATGGTTAAGAAGCTTAAATTACACTCAAATCCTGGAACATACTAATCCTTTCAAAGAATAGCACTGACTTTTTTCTTTCTTTTTCTTAGTTGTGATCCCACTGGGGACAAGCCTAAAACCCAGAAATGAACCCTCCATATCCAAGTATGAGTTAAGATTTGAATATAACCAAGCCTGGTCTGTATTTCAGTTGCTAAACATTTGTTTATCCATTCTCAAGTAAAAAGGTTTTTTTGTTGAAATTTGCAACTTTCCCTGCCTTTCTTATAAAGGGTAAATGATAACTAACCATAATATTCATTCTTCTGACATTTCACCAGCCACTGTGTATTTTTGCTTGTGATGCAATAAAGCTTTTATTCAGAACTATGAATGAAATATATCTTCATTAAGTTATCCTAGGTATCCTTGATATGACACCTGGAACACAAGTCTTTTGGGCAGCATTGTGTCAGTGCTTCTTAAAGTCCACATTCATTCTGCCTGTGGTCTCCTGTGCCTTTGGTACCTTTCCACATGCACATGGAATCATTTAGGTTAGAAAAGGCCTGTAAGATCATGGAGCCCAATCCCTAACACAGCACTGCCCAACCCACCACTAACACATAACCCTAACTGCCTCATCCACCCATCTTTTGAACACCTCCAGGGATGGTGATACAACCACTCCCCTGGGGAAGCCTCTTTTCGATGCCTGATGACATTTCCTGTGAAGAGGTTTTTCCTAATATCTACTCCAAACCTCCTCTGGCTCAGCTTGAGGCCTTTTCCCCTTGTCCTTTTGCTTGTTACTTGGGAGATGAGACCTGCCCCCACCTCTCCACAACTTGCCTTTGTGTATTGAAGAGAGTGAAAGCACCTGCAGTGAACCTCCGTTGGTCCAGGATGAGCAACCCCAGCTCCCTCAGCCCTTGTGCTCCAGACCCTTCATACACACACACACAAACTTTACTAAACATGAGTTGTGTTGCCCTAGTTTTTCTGAGTTTTTTTAAAGCCTTCTACTTGTTCATAAGCTGGAGTCAGTTCTTTAGTTTATGTACAGTATTAAGGGTCAGTTTTTCACTTTCTCACACTTTGGAACATAAACAACCTTTCTTGTTTTTGTTCACTGTCCTTTGTTTACATATTTCTAGCCTGAAAATAATGTTGGTTGACAGCTGGTCTGGCCAGTGGGGTGAAGGGGTAGTAACCCCAGAAGCCAATCCATAACCAGACCCACAAATGTATAAAAATAGAAGAAATAAACAGGTTTGTTCTGTTTTTGGGGAGCAGCTTTTCACTGCAGGCCTCCTGCCTCTGTGTTGCTGTTCTGCGTGCTGCTTTCAGAGTTTCTCCATTAATTCTGCACCCCTCCACCTTAATTATATCCTGCCTTTGGGAGAGGGGTGGAACACAAGTTCATGGATACTTAATCCTTCCACTCTACTGCACTTAAGGGTAACCCTGTGAACTGTTTCTTTCCAGTGAAGTTCTGTATCCATAGGTAACTCCCAAAGCAGCTGCTACAAATTTTTTAGCATTCTGAATGCGCCTCATCTATCTTTGTCAATCATTAGACATTTCTTGATCACCATTTTTCTTCCATGAACCTGATTGCTGTAATTATTTCCCGATATTTTTCTTGAGTCAGGTATTACCTCTTTTCAGTGTATGTCATTCATCACCAAAATTTCCAAATACCACAGCAAATAACTTTCTATATTTATTTCAATAAGTAGTTGTTATGTTTACATGAGAAGAATCCCAAAGCAACTAATCTATGAAACAAACAATGAGCCTGCAAACAGTCAAGAATTCTTTCCACAATGGAAAAAACATCCAGAGAAAACTATTAATCTGCCATCTATTCTCCGTTTCCTCAAAGATTCAAGTTTTATTGCAAAAACATTTATTTTAACATAGAATCACTGCACAGATGACCATTACTTTATGATATGATTCCTATACAGTAATATTTTTATAACAATCTACCTAAGGCACTTGCTTTTTCTCCTCCTTTCTATGCTGCATCCCAGACCTGCTATACTTGCTACATGTGTTTAATTTTAAGCCCTGAATTAAGATCCACACGAGTACTGTTTTGTTCACAAGTACAACAACTAGGTAAAATATCATCATTCTTAAATTTCAGAGAAAATTTTAAAATTGAAAATTCAAATTTTCTAGTGTTTTTACAATGTACGATATCAGAAATTCGCCAGAATTCTGAAGGTCATTTTTAGACTTGTTTTTTTGACAAAGCAAATTAACTGAATCAGTGGTACTTACCTGATACATGTTTTAAGGAACATAGGAAAGAAATTAATTTCATCAAGTTCTAAAGAGAAAAAACACTAAGTGATTGAAACCAGGAGACAATTCAGCAAGACTGAATGTAATTAACAGTGTGACTAGGAACTTCTTTGAAAACTGCCTGGAGATGTCTAGTAGTTTGGATCAAGTAACCTTTTCCTCATTATGCTGTATTAACCCTGAACATTATTTCTGTTGGGAATCTCACTGACTTATTGCAGTAAGATAAGCTGTAGAATTTGAATAGCTTCAAATTATTATAGATGAGTATGTTTTTCTTAACATACTTGCTTAAATGAGTGTTGAACACTGACTACTTTGAACTGCAGTTTCAAATAACATCTTCCCTTCTATCTCTTGCATGACAGTCATGGGAATTGAAGTAATGGTCTACCTTTTTTAGGACATGCAAAAGTTAAGTTTGATACTTTGTAATAAGCTAAATACACTTTATTGTGACTGACTCTGAAAGGTGAATTTCTTGAAATCTACGACAGAAGGGGTCCAACCCCCCTAGATTTGCCTACTTCCTGTGAATATTCTATATACCAAATACCCTAAGTACAATTCGTGATAATTAAACTGCAGCTATGGGATGTGTAGAGTACATACTGAATATTCATTAAAATCTTGAAAGAAGAGATGTAGAAAATGGTTTACACCCAATGGTTCATGTAATTATTTGGAAATTACTCATTAGGTTATGTCACAAATCTTTGTTGCTTTAATAAGGAAGGCTTTCCTTCCTTGAATTTCTTAGAACCCGTATCTGTACCTTTTCCTTTATTTTATCTCCTTTTCTTAAACATTTTGAGAGAGAAGAGAATTTTTTTATTAAAGATGCTGGTCTCATTGCAATGCTTTAGAATGATGCTTTATTGTCACGAGATATATTCATTTAATTTTTGAAAACTGTTCAGGAAGAATTCAGAATATGTAATATGGATCCCTGTCCTGAACAGGAGCGTGGTAACAAAGGAGACATAAAGAACCTATCATTCCTATGGGTAATCCTATATTTCCTCTGGTTATTTTACTCTTTGAGGGAGCAGTTGTCATATGATGCTGATGTTCTAAACTGGGGAAATAAAATGTGCTGTGGCTGTCCCATGGGAGAGGTTTTTATATTGAGTAGACTTAAGAAAATATTTTTACAACCATTCCTATTTTCCCTACATCTACTGTAGGATGTCTTCTACAGATGGACTTGATATACATAATGTTCTTCCTTTCTTAAGTGTTCCTTTCTTTGTAGGCTTTCTTTCCCACAGAAGGTTGGAGTAGATGAACTTCTGAGACCTTTCTAACCTGGCCTCATCTAGTTTTGGGTCTGAAGTCTAAGTCTGAGTCTTGGTTCTAGGTCTGAAGGAGAAGTACAATAACCTGAACAAGAAGTTGGACAGACAGTGCCACGACCTGAAGATCAGATTTGATAGAGCCTAGCAAAGAAATGCCCCTGGAGGAGAAGGTGAAAGGAAGCTCTTTGAAGTCAGTCAGCTGATCTTTAGGACATCCCATGGAGTTCCACTTGCCTAAGTGTTAGATCTGAAGTTAGCAGAATCAAAACAGACTGGATCAGGAGGCACTGATCACAGAGAAGAACAGTGGACCAAAAAGACACAGAATCTCAATGGGGCACAGCAAAAGTGTAGAGCAAGAAGACCATCTACTAGGAACACACTTCCTAGAGAGTGCCTGTTTAAAAGGCCAATGCTCAGTTAATGTGATGATCTGAATTGGCCATCCTATAGATGTAGGGGGCTTACTTGTATCCAAATAATACCTTTAGCAATTTTTCCTCTCAGCAGATAATCACAGAACTCTGTAGAAACTGGAAGATGGGGAGAGATATCAAGATAGCTTATGACTTCTGCTGTTTGGGTGCCTGCCTGCCCACTCCTTTCACAAGCATTTCCCTGTGGCAAGCAGCTCCCTGAAAGCTGGTAAAAGGCTTTGAACTGTTTTACAAAATGCAGTTGGCAGAGGAAAAGTGCTTTCTATCAAGAAAGCTGGAGCACCGTGTTTTCCCAGCTGCTCTGAGGCACCATATGTTTGCAGCACGGCTACTAATGCTACTTTTATTTCTTCAGGAGACAGTACAGATGTAAGTCTCTCTAGTGATAATTGTATGAGGATAAGCAAACTGCTGGTATGTGGCAGTATTTCATTGGGGTTAATGTCAGGGTCAGCCCTGTCAAAGCAGCTGACACAACAGGGCCTTGAGGAATATGGAGATCATGACCATCAGCACCAGCAGTTTCATTTGACACTCCAAGACCTTGGGAGCAAGACTCAAATCTCTCTGGCTTGGTCAGCACAGCAACTGAGATTCATCTGACGACGATACCAGAAGGATGTTTTTCCAATGGCAATTTAGAAGTTGTCTCTGCAATTTTTGCTAACAATAATTAATTTCTCATAGTGAAATCACATGATGTACAACTAAACATATTTGCCTCACCCATGTTTCCAAACCTTTACTGGGATGGCTATTTGTCAAGCAGTCAAACCATGCCTCGTCAGGGTGAGAAGGTACACTTTTCTGTCCCAACTAGCAGTCCAGAAAATAAACAGGAATTCACAACACCAGATGGGGAATAAGGTGCTGAGCAAATGCAGGTAGGGATCTGTTTCACAGCTCTCCCTGAGGGTTGGCAAGATGACAATCACCAAGAAGAAAAAAAAGTGACTAGCCAAGCATGTGGGAGAGTCAGGGTGAATGGCAGTTGCTTGGGGTTTGAAAAGGAAAACAGCCAGAAGAATAAAAGACAAAAACAACAATGTGCTGCAAGGAGTGTGGACAAAAATCTATTTAATATTTGCCATTAAAAACAGACACATGAATTTTCTCTCTATTGACAGCCTTTGAGACATCCTCATATGGAATAACATGAAGAGACCAGATGTCATACTACGATTAGGGATTTGCAGTCAATGGAAGGGCTAAAAATAATAGGACGTTGAGAGAGTGGGGGGACAGTCACCTAGAGGAAGGGAAATTGGCCAATATTTTAAAGTTGCAAGGCTCTGTTTTCCAGAATGATACTGGCAGCAGGGGAGTGTGCATCCATTTCTTACTTCTATAGATCCTCAGTAAATCATGGCAATGATTCAAAACTGCTTTAGACTATTACTCATCTTTCACTGACTTGGCTGCAGTTACAATCAGGAATTGGGGTTTGGTGATCACAGCACTGATGTTCTGTTCTGCTTCCTACAGAAGGTGAACACAGCTCTGTCTTTTAGTCTGTTTTTATGTCAGACCTCCAGTAAGCACCCTGGCAGAAGGGCTGGGCTTGCTGCAGTCAGAGTAATTCCTAAGGAGGAGAAGTAAAATAGGAAAGAGGAAAGCATCTTTGAGGACCCAGCACAGAAGCACTTATGCAGGAATAGTGGATAACCCCACCTCCTTCATGATGCAAAGTAAACACCTGATTTTCAAGGTGGAAAACACTTAGGGAACTCTTCACCAGCCACACAAGTGCCTGGCAGTGTCACCTCACCAAGGCAGTCCCTGCAGAGCACAGCTGTTGCACAGGCATACACTGTCACCTCAGAGTGACCAGAGCTATGAATGATGATAACCAGAAAACATGAGCCAATATAGCAGTGTTATCATAAAATAAGAGCATTCTGTGTAACAGAAGTCAGGCTTGAGTGGGGAATGTGGAATTCCAGGTCATTCTGGACTGAATTTCTAAAATTCAATGAGGTTCTCATAAAAGGCCAACAGTAAGCAAAGTGAATCAGAGATGTTTTTCTCCATTTAACAGGAGGGTGACCTTGGTATGAAAAACTGAATTGAAATCAGAACACAAACAAACCAACCAACCAATACTCACACCCTCCTTTTCCTTTAACATAAATAATGATGTGACTATGTGGCTGGTGGGATCCCAACTCCTTCATGGGATGACAGGACCAACATCTGTATTTGCTGCCTAGAATTGACACAGATATTCAACAGGATCAGGAAAACTTCTGAGGGCTTACTGGTATGGAATTAGGTGCAAGAGAACAGAAAGTTCCGAGGTTGCTCTGGGTGGATTATATTGGCACCACAGTATTTGATCTAGTCAGCAATCCAGTTGAGAGGTAGGCACTGTGCTTCATGACATGGATTCATCATCAGAATGTGCCAAACAATCAATAGACTGTAAATATGTCTGGAAGTACCAAAATAGTGTGCACTGGAAAATACTGTGGCTGAGTAAATTTAGTAAATGGACTTCGTCTATCAGATAAAGATTAAGAAAAAAAGAAAAAACAAAACCAACTCTTTAAATTGTGTACTAAACAACCAAACTTACTAAATACAAGGAAATAAAAAATTATGTTGTCCAAGCACAATGTCTATCTATGCATACAGTGCATTTCAGATAAATGGCAGATGGTCAGCCCTCACATGTAAGAGATCCAGTGACAGACCTACGAGCTGAGACACAGTAGAATAAAATGCTGAGAAATCGAGCAGTGGACTTATTTTCTCAAAGTAGAGGAGAGGAAACAAATCTGAGGAGACACACAGCCCTGCTTTTCAGCCCTGTTAATCATTTATGGTCCTTCCATAAGACACGTTACTGCTTGTCCACATGCATATGATCATAAACTGCAACAGTCCCACCTTAGTTTCTGCTATTCTGCTATTCAACGTCTCAATTGTCTGAGTCAATGGCTGTGAAGACTTTAGTCATACAGAAATGTGGACTTTCCTCAGTCTTCTAATGCCATTTTTATCTGCTTGTCCATTCAGACTGGCTAAACTGAATATTTTGAAACTGTTCCTCTTTATTGCATATATTAACTGACCAGGAAAACAAACAAACAAATAATCAAACATGAATCCATGTATTTACAATGAATTACGATTATGAGGTATCCATGCCTACCAGAAAGACCTAATTACAAGGCTGAAGCAATTAGACCCTTAATCTTTACTTTTGCTTGAAAAGCTAAAATTCAGTGTGAAAATCATAAGCTTCCACTGCAGCTGCACAACAACAAAGCACTGAAAAACCAAACACCAATACATACCTACCACATATATTGAAAAAAAACCCAAAAACTAAAAAACAAACAAACAAAAAAAACCACAAAAAAAAAAACAAAACAAAACAAAAAAAAAAAAAACCAAAAAAAAAA
>VXBR01007699.1:525048-566075 GCA_013400215.1 Cisticola juncidis | reverse complement strand
CAAGAGAATATACCAAACATTGAGCACAACCATCAATACATACAACCCTTTTACTAGGATGAAAATGTTACTACATTGTCTATAAAATCTTCATATGTAAATTATCTTTTAAGTCAGCTTGGGGGAAAGTGGAGTAGGAAAAGGAGCTATTTTAACATTAAAATATAATTCATTTGAACCTGAACAAGATCCTCCAGGCAATAAGGGGTGTGGAATAAGTTTCAGTGAAACACTTAAAAGTTCATCTGTCTCTATGATAGCATTTGAATCATTTGGAAACCAACAAGGTTTAAGCACTTGCAAGCAGAAAGGGATAGGGAAGTACCTTCTCCAAATTAAGTCTTTCAGAAAACTACCAGCTGCAAACTGTTCATGTAGAAATTGAGACTAAGTTTTCACAAAGACCTCTGCAAGCAGTACTTTGAGCTCAAAAGAAATGAGATATGCCTTGCCTATTTAAAAAGTTATAATATCCTTAAAAACTACAGGTAATGTTCTTGCAAACATACTCTTTGGAGGTCTACTTCCAAAAATGGGTCTCCTAAGCATAAAGGAAAGAAAGGATGTAAAAAATACCTTTTTGTCCCTAGCTCCTCTTTAATTTATGTTCATAGCTCAAGGATTAGAGATATCATTTTTTCCCAGCCTGATTTCAGGTTACTAAAGGACTGATTGTGAAGAAGCTTCTCCAAGTGCTTTTCTCACCTCTTAGTTTTTCTGCTGGAATAAAATTGGCTGAACATAAAAGAATAATAAATCTTAAGCAGATGAAGTAAGTCTGCATGTATGTTTTAGAATTTTCTTCTCATTAAAACTAAAGCTTTGTGTGATGCTGACTCTGTACTGCAGTTTTTGAAGTACCCTTCAGCAGCACTGTGGTTACATGGACACATCCACAATCTGCAAGGGGGAGATTGTCAAAATACACCCTTAATTTGTTGGTTTTAGTAAATGAACTTACAATATTACACAGGGATTCTTTGGTAATGTGTCTCTTCTGATCTGGATGGAGCTTGGAGCAACCTGGTCTGGGGAAAGTCTCCCTGCCCATGGCAGGGGGGTTAGAACCAGATGATCTTTAAAGGTCCCTTCCAACCCAAACTACTCTATTATTCTATTGCATTTCAACTGTTTTAATTAGCACACTTTAACAAATACGTTTTGAGACAACCATAGCCCATTTTGGTTTCAAAACCAGAGGCTTAAAGAAAACAGTTTATGTGGCATTATACAAACACAGAAATACTAATCATGCAGAATTACAAGGTGAATAACTAAATTAGGAATAAGAGCTGTAAAAAACATAATTTGCTTTATAAATATAGGAAGGATGGCTTTTAGAGTAACAGTGGCACGCTAGTGATAACGATGAGTAATAGTGTGAACCTAGTGTGATCCAGAAAAGTAAACTGTCAGTGAAGAGAGGCAGTGCTATAAAAGCCCAGGGCACCAGCTTTCAGTGTGCAGGTTCACTGTGCTGACTCTCAGCTGTTGGAACTCTGCAGGTACTTCACAGAAATTCATGAATTGTTACAGCAGGGTGTTTTAGGCCATCTATTATTCTTTACACTGTGTCCCTGCTGCCCAGATGTAAAGGAAGTGCAGGTAAGACATATAATATGCAATATGTAACTGCGTATATCTTGTGATAATGTTAAAAACACAGGAAATATAAAATATCAGCTAGCAGATCAATCCCAAGGGGGAAAAAAGTATATAACTTGGTTATTTTAAAATTAAGAAAACATAAGTAATGTTTAAAATTTTACTCAGAAAAATTTGAATTTATTTACACATGCTGGCATGAACATGCTTTTATTGATAAAGTTTCGGTGCATTTAGGCAAGATGAGTTTCAATTTTAAAATCAGATTCTTTAAAAAAAGTAATAAAAATATAGCAGAAAAAAAAGGATAAAAAATACAAATCTAGTTGACATTATCTTCCAGAATGAGAAAATTAACTAATAAAATATTTTTTTAAAAAAAAATGTTCTTTTTGCTGCAAAGGCTCAGTTTTGAAAAGCTGGAGCGTGCTCTCTCCTGTCCCTGAGACAAGCTGAAATCACAAAATCTTTAGTGAGCAAACTCTGTTTTGTCACTTCATGCTGTCGCTGTTCTATTGAAGATTCCCTTTTTTCAATGTAGGGACCATGTACTAATGTTGCTTCGTGCTGCTGGAGTATGTGTAGCTTTTCAGCTTCTATTTGAAGTATTATCTGATGTCTCTCTTTCCTCTTCTCACTTGTGTCATTTTACTACTGTTCTCCTCAAAGAGACACTTTTCTCTTGATCACCCCTTTAGGCACATGTCAGAAAAGTGAAGAAGAGAAGTCCTGTGAAAAGTGACATGCTGGATATTTGCTTATATCCCTGCTGCTGGAGAGCATGCTCTCAGAGTTACCTGAATCAATTTTATTATACAAATGCCTTGTTCCACAGCTAGGTCAGAGGCATGGAAATGCACCTGCATTAGTGCATGCATGTTTGCATATAACCAGTTTAGGCTGGCAGATGACACTGACCCACTTAAAGGCTAAAAATCCAGTTAAAAGCAGAACAAAATCATTTGACTGGTGAAGTGTTAAAGCAGAAAGCTGCAGAAAGTCTTTTACATGCTAATCTGGAACACAGGCTAAGGGGTAATGTTTGCAGAAATACTTAGAATTAGGTCAAAAAAAAGGGCCATTAAGCAAATAGAAGTGTCACTATGAGTTAATTGTTGGAACAACAGATAAATAGGAAAAATAATGAACTTATCCTAATAAAAAGCAAAACACTAATAACTCTGACTTTAAACAGACAGACACACTAATACTTGCCATGCCCCACCAGTGCTCTGACCTGCAAATGTCTTAACACTGAACCTCTGTTGAGGAGATACTGCCAGGAGAGTCAAGCTGAGTCACATTATGTTCCAGTCTTCTGAAAGTGAGTACACAGGAAGGAAGCAGAGATAAAGTGACCTAAATTAAAAGCTGAATTTGTTTTTTCTGAAGTGAAACCTCTCTGGGCTAATTTCTACGTTTAACTTCAAAACCAACTGACTAAGGACACTCAGATATTATAAGGATTAATTTAAAAGAACACTAAGTGCCCTTTCCTTTCAAGAAGCACATCTGGAATACTTTGGCACTCTTGCCCAATATTTCAATCCATATAAAGCAGAATAATTCACTCTTTCATTAAGATATATTGAAAATTCTGAATTTAAAGTCAGTTATATTCTTAAGTTTTAAACAATATTTAGTTCCTGAAATAAGTAGCTGCAGAAAGGGAAACCTTAGCTAGCTCTCATGTGTATTTGTTATCTCTGGATAACTTGAAGCATGAACAAAATCTGGATTAGTGCAGCTTAAGTAGCAGTTTGGATTCCGATTTTCAGATTTGGCCTTTTTATTGTTTTGTTTTTCTATTAAAAAAAAAAAAACAAAAAAAAAAAACCACCACCAACAATTCACAACTCCCCAAACTCTGTGTCTCTTCTGATCTGGTGCCAGTTATTCAAGAGGGTTTCTTAGTGACTTGACTGCACTGCTGATCAGCTCCTTGGGGAGCCTGGAAATCTTAGTGATGACACAGAACTTTGCTGATTCCAAATGAAAGGTTGCTTTCATTGGTATCTGTTTGACTGATGTGAAGCAAAATACTTCAGACAGGCCAAGATTTTTTTTTTCCAGCTGGTGGCATGATATGTCAGATGTTTGACACGCACATCTTCATTTCATATTATTTTCTCTATTTTCTCTAAGTTCAAATATGTGCACCCTTGCATACCTGTTGAGATCAAGCAGATTCATGCAGGTGCTCATTTTAGGCATCAGGAGTGATAGCTGAAGTTAATGTTAAGTTTCTGTCAAATCTAACATAACTTTTCAACATTCTTGGCATTTGTGGTGCTGTGCATGTAGCCTGTAAAATATTGAGTGTTCAGTGAATGCACAGTGAATGCAAGGAAAGGAAACTTGACTATAATCACCTTCTCCATATCACTGGGGGCAGTTTTAAGAAGTGTGACATGTTTCACACTACTTCATTCCCAAGGAGTCTACAATTCTAAACCTTTGAAAGATCTACAGAAAGACTGAGCTAAGTACAGCTTTTTATTATGACAATCAGAAGGATTTAATAATAAATCAGCTATTCCTCCTGACAAACTCAAAAAAACAATGTTTTGAAGGCAATGTATTGAAATCCCCTTTAAGAGCAAACACAATGTTCTGATGCCTGATCTTGGTTAAGTCCTATTTATGAAATTCTTGGATAGAATAAATATTTTTATCATATATTAAAAAAATGTGTGGTAAAGGAAACACCATCATATTTTTATTGCATTGAAAACAGGAATCTAAACATTTCAGATGAATGTATTTTAATTTAGGAAGTGTGATACTGTTAGAATTCTAGACTATTATAACTTGTAACCTGCTTAGCTTTAGCATGTTTTCCTGTTTAGAGATTTGAAGGTTGAGAATGCCAGCAAAAGGACTATTTAGAGAACAGAAAGCAAAGTGTTCTGTGGTGCAAAACTTTATACAGGTTCTTACTTCTCACTGGACCATTTTTGAATTCAACACTTATTCCTACATGAGTAAATCATCTGTATGAATATTCGGGGACTGGACAGGATCACACATAGCACAGAAGTCAATTTTTTTTTTTTCCAAAACAGCATAAATGTGCTATCTGTATTTTTGCCCATCTTTGTTGTATTTCAAAACTTGTAACAGATGAGTGATAATCAACACATCAACTTGCCTGATTTAAGTCTTCTTCTTTATCATCAAATAATAATGATCAACAATAACGATAACTTGACACCAACTTTCCCTTTCTTAAGAAGGGGAAATATTTGCAGCTGTGATTGCACCACCAATCCAGTCCCTGAATCATATCAGGTTCTGTAGACCAAGGTCAGCACCCCAACCTCCATCCAAAATGCAATCATCCACCAGAGAAAGTCCCCAGCATTGTCTGGAGTGGACCTTAGAAACTGGCCAGTTGTATTCTTCACTTTTTCTATTTCCCAGACAGTGCCAAGATGGTATCCAATCACTTTTTACAGAGAAAAGAGAAAGGCACTACAAGTATCTTGAACTGAATTCTTACAGCATGAAAGCAACTCTTTTCCTTCAGTACCTCATAGATTGTATACTGTGTATTTTCTACTAGTAAAACAACTACTAGGAGTAAAAACAGAGCCAGCTGCTTCATTTATTCATTTCAATAATCCTTCACTTCTCTTAAATGTTCATATGAAGGGAAGAAAACAGGTCTTAAAATGGAAACTTAGTTAAGTAAGACTAATTGTATAAGAGAAGGAATAAATATCACTTTGAAGCACATTGTCTCTGGAAAATTAGCCTGAACAAAAGTGTGCATTTGTCCTTGAAGTAAAACTATAACACTACAAATCATAGTAATGAGAAGACATCTTGCAAATATGAATTTTAAAGAAAAAGTGCTCTTCAATAGAGAAATTATGTCAATGCCTAAAGGAGTAAAAGAGAAGTGTCTGTATAATAAACCTCATTCTCACTCCAGCACTATTAGTATTGGAGTTGTAATTCAGTTAAGCTACAAGAACACCAAAAGGGAATGAAATGGCAAAGCTGCAAAAGATTTGTCATAGATGAATAAACCCAACAGACACATTTAGTCTTTGAATACTACCAATTAGCAGAAGAGCTAGACTGGGAGATACACAAGAGCCATGCTGGAAGCTTGGTAATGGTTTGTACTGACATTTCATCTACTTTGGGACCTCCTCCTGGAGCACTCCACTGGGTCACACCTTATCCCAGTGTGCATCAGTGTTTATGTGTCTTGCTTCTTACAGAAAAAAGTAAATACATGACAAGTAAAATCATTAGGATGAACAGACCAGAGAAAACTAAACTTAAAGGGCAGTATTTCAAAGCTGTACATGTGTAAATGCACATTCATACCTGAGAATCCACGTATCAGCGTTAAGGGTTTTTGTCTTTGATTTGACCAGACCCAAGGATCCTCTGTTGATGCTCATACTGTCTTTTACATCTTGTCTAGTTCCATAAGAATAGATCTGTCTACCAAATGTTTGGGTCTGTGAAAAAGGCCTGAATTTTTACTCATTTTGAGAAGTTTCTGTCAGCTCTTAAAACGTCAGATCACTTTGAGGCAAACACACTATTTTCCTAAGAAAATGTGATTTTTTTTTCTTAATAAAAGGTAAATCTAGGTTGTATAAGTCCTATCCAGACAAAAAAATACGAACCTTTGCAATCCACTCATTGTTCAATGATCCTAAAAAAAATCAATACATGGTATCATAACTATAGTGTTACAAGGACCTGCATTTTCTTAAATTCACTGCAATAACAGTTGAGAGATAATGCCATTGTTTCAAGGGGAACAACAATGCTCCATATTTTGGGAAAGGAATGATAACCAACTGACACAACTGAGGAAATGGAAGTCAATAGAGTACAATTTTCTGATATAATAATTGGTTAGGGCAAGCATGATTTTTCTAAAGCCTCCCATCCAATCTAGAATAACCACTTGAGGGCACCTCTTTATCGTGAGGTCATTTTAAAAGGCAACAGCTTTCAAAAGCAACTTAAGAGATGTTTGTGCTGAAAATATTCAGAGGAAAGAGTGCCACCTACTGAATCTTTCTGTCCCTATTCCTCCAAGCCCCGAGAAACTTGCCCATCCTTTAAGCACTGGAAAGAATAATCTTTTCTTTGCTAAACTTATTCGTCCAGTAAGATAATATCAATTAAAAAAAATATTTCTTTTATCCTAAAGAAACTTCTCTAGTACTCAAATTTCAATATTGAACATGTTACCTTGGTTTTCAATCAGTTTCTCTTTCATGACTTCTTTAAAAAAAAAAAACCTATCTCAGGATGTAGATACATTATGTGTTACATATATGTACCCTTAGTTATTTAAAGCTGAAAAAGCCTTACAAAACCATAGCACCTCTACAGTAAGTTCAAGGACTAACTTACAAAAAATCCCACTTAGAATATGTATTTGTTTTCCAGATTCCCAAAATTAGGCCAGAGATTTTTTTTTTTTAATAGCAGCTTGGCATATTCTTCACTTTAAATTCTTTAAAAAAAACCCTCATAGTTCCAATGAAATTATTAGATTATGGCTCCTTAGCACAAAAGACAACAGCAAGATTATCAAAAGCAAAAACCACTAGATTGGCTTTTGCCACTACATAAATAATGCTTATCAAAGGCAACTGAAAGTACAAAATGCATCATATGCTTGTAAAGTGTTAGATAATGCTCCCAACCTAGAGATCTCTGTTCATTTCTCAGGATTATACAGTCAGTTATAAAAATATCCAGGGCTGTTACTGGGTTGATTGAATATACCTTGACCTACAAAACTGGAGGAGTTTTTTATTTCAGTCTGTTAGCTCCCAGGTGGATGTGCTGAAATGTTCACTCCTCCATTAGTTACAATCGTTTGTTTATTATCTAACATAAACCAAATAGCTCCAAAATTGCTTGAAACTGGTTCACATTTAATTATATTAAAACATTTTCACAGAAAAGGCATGATTAATCTGAACAAATTTGTAATGCAGGATCTTTGTTTCCACCCTGAGTTGGATATATATATATATATATGGATATATATATGGATATATATATGGATATATGTGGCTATATATCTGATATATCCATATTTAAAGGTTGAAGAAAATGCTTCTTTACTGTCTAATGTGAACTGAATCATTATGAAGCTTTTCTTAGCATGTTTTGTTTCTACTAGTGCTTAAACAAGTTGGATGATATTAAATAATTTAAAGAACTGTTTTCAGTCAAAATTAATTAAATAATTTTTTTGCTGCTCAGCTTTTCTCTTGTTTGCAGTCTAGATATTAATGAGAAGACAGAGTAGGCTTCATAGCTGAAGAACAACTAAGACTAGCTCTACTTTTTTGTTTCACCTTGTACTTATATTTCTCATGATTGCATATCTCCTTTACTTAAGTATAGGCTGCATGAGGCAATGTCTATACAGAAAAAAGATACCATCATTTTCTATAGAAGGTACATCTCTTTAATAGATGGCAAGACAATTTTCATTTTTGTCATTAGGAAAATGTTCTCTTTAAAGATATTTATTAATATTATCTATATTAACAATAATTTATAATAATAATTAATATTTATATTAAGAATTAAATATTAATATTTATATTAATGTTTAACATTCAAATTTAAATAGTGTCAAGGAAAGAGTAGACAGTGTGCCCAAAGAAATTTGTAAGCGTGAGTATGTAGGCAAGACCAGAGAGGACAATGCTCTACCATAATTTCTAAATTCAGTAATGGTCCAGCAGCAAATCTATTGGCAGATTCACTGAAGAAGAGCTTTGTGTGTGGTATTTAATCTAAGTCTGGGGTTGAATCTCATACCTATTGCCTTTTTTTAGCTGGCTTCTAACAGGTTTTATATTGGTGGGGGTGGCGTAAGGAGGGAAAGAGAAAGGCTCTGACTGGCAACCTGTCAGTCCTCATGATGATCACTGGACTTCTTTGAACCTTTTCAAAAAGTTATCCTATTGGTAAATATTTCTTGTCATAACAATGTAAGTTGCTTAACCTCAAAATACTTATATCTCATAAATTTAAATTTAGGTGTCTCTAAAATTTGACATTGCAATACTGTAGGTGATTTGTAGATAAAGCAATGTGTTTCCATTAATTGCTAAATCAAATACTTCTACATAACTACACGAACAGGCCATCATAACTCTGTCAACTCTGGCAAAAGGCCATAAAGTTCACATAAAACAGAAATAAGACCCTACAAGAGACTCCATACACATATATGTGATCAGCTCATGAACATTTTTCTGGTCTTATCAAACTCTACATCTAAGGGGGAACCAAGCAAGGTACACACTGTACTGCAGCTGGCCAGTGCCTTGTTCAGGAGGTTGGAGCTGGTATCTGGAGACTGGCTGGGAAGAGCTGGAAGGAGTTAAGAGCAGGAAAGGGTTTCAGCACTATATATTCAGAGAGAAGGTAATCATCTTTAGATGGTGCCTTACCAAAAGGCAGAGCCAAATAAGATAAAAAGCCCAGTCAACAAAAACAGTCACTGCAAACCAAGTTATATAGAGCTTCCCACCTGGCAATCTTCAGCCTAGCAGTGTCTGCATGCCTGATTTAAATGAACAGTGAACAGGTCCCTCATCAGTGTAAGAAGATACTTTCTGAATCTTAAGCTTTGCATGCAGGATAAGGTAGGAGGAAGATAATACTCTCAGTCTGCTCTTGGATTTAGGGACCACAACTAAGGTAAGATTCTAATGTTAAAATATGGAAGCTGCAGTTAGGAACTGGCAAGAACCAGGCTTTGATCCCATCTCTACTTACACTGGAGAACAGACTGAACTGATATCCCTGTCCTGCTAGATTATTAGTCTAATCACCAAAATGTGGGGTATCTTGACCATTTTTCCCTACAATATTCTTGCATTGTTCCAAATATACCATGTACAATGCACTGGGCAGGATGGGTAATATTTTTAGCCATGGTACGCATCCAGAAGCCCAGAATTTCAGTTCTTGCTACAAGAATGTAACTGCCTGCTGTTGTTTTCTGCTCCCCTCTCATTACAATTACACAAATTATGTCTGAAACTCCAAGATACATGATATGAGTGCAAGAGAGTGACAATCGGTACTTCACTTACTGACATTTTCTTTCCTGCTTGCTTTTCATTCTTTCTTTGACTCCTTTTATTTCTTTATTAATTTCCTTCTGCCTGTACACCTTGATTACTTAAGAGAGATGCAAAATGAAAGCCCTGACCACTAAATGATGCATGAAAAAGAAATTAAAATATACTTCCCTTCTGGGTGGTGCCCTGCAATCACTGCTCTGCTCTGAGTGCTCCTAGTTCTCACACTACTTCATGTGTGTATCTCCAACATTAAGCTCAGATCCAAGGAAAAAGGACATAAATGTAAATAGTTTCTGCTCTTAGCAGCCAATCTCACTCTGAAGTGCTCCAAGCAACACAGTAGTGTTGCCTCAAAATGCCTCCAGTTTGGTGGGAATAAGTACACAAATCTGACACCCTTCTACAGCTAAAGAAGGCAGTGACACTTCCTTCTTCCTGGTTAAACATTCTAAGAAGTATTTTTCATGCTCATATTTTGAATTTGGTTCCACTTCTGGCAATTACTAGAAACATTCAGACTCCCTTCCAACTGAACAGTGACACAGACAGGTTGTTTGGCTACTCTGCAAAAAGGGACCTTTCACAGGTTGCTTCCATCTGAGACTGACCTGTTTGATGAGCAAGAAGGAAAAAAGACTAGGATTCTTTCTTCTTTCTTTTTTTTTTGGATATGCTATTAGCATACCAGCATTTACTTGTCTTGATTCTGACTGCAGTCAGAACTATATAATTATACGTTATTACAGCTCTAATGACTTCTATAAATTCTCTAACAGATGTGGAAATCTATATTTCTCCCTGTCTTCCTTAGCTTAATGTGATGGCACTTCTTGTACTAAAGCTGAATTTAATCCAGGATAGTAAGAAAAATGAGTAAATATTTAAAAGTTTATGTGTGACACCACAAAAATTTTTTGATTGAATAAGAAAAAAAAAAAAGTAAATACTGTATCTTTATTCAAACAATAACTTTTCAATCCATGTATTTGCTTCTTAGCATTCAGCCTATTTTTTAGAACAGCCTATTTTTAGAACATGTTCATTCTGTACTTCTCGCTTTAGCTTCAACCTGACGTACAAAATACCAGAGGTTTTACATTTCTCATTTGCTGACTACACCAGCAGAAGCAGAATGCATTAGTAATCTGGTGATATTCCCACACCCCTCAGCAGGTCTGAAAGGCTTTGATAAACTTTTACAATAGGCTTCCCAAAGATGTAATAAACATGACCTTTAGAAATCCAACTATATCCAAATACGCACATCCATTACAGGCACTTGATAAATTACAGTCGATCTGTAACAGGTACTTAGAGAAAGATAATAACATATGTGTGAGGGAAAACAACACACCTTGTTTGTAAACACCGAGAAAGCACAGAAATAACCTCTCAGGGGTGATGTTCAGGTAGTGTTATTTGTGTTCATACAGCAAGACATGAGGGATGATGGATTACAAAAAGTGATAATCAGGTAATATCTTATTGCCATGAGAGAAGAAGATGGGGAGGGAGTGCTGTTTGTTTGTTGCTGCTGTTGTTGGTTTTCCCCAGAATTACCTCTTAAAACAAATGCTGAGAGTTCAGTCCATTCATAAAGAACGTGTCTGTGTAGCACAGCCTGTGTTTTTGGAGGTCTTGACGGGAATTTCTTTAAATATGCAATAGAGCATTCATTTCTGGAATTATAAGTACGCTGAAAAATCCTTCTGGGAGCAAAAGAAAACAGTGGTCCATAACACTCCCCTTGCTATGTGAAAATAAAAGCATCTGGTAGTATAATGAGTGTGTTGTTGACTCAGTGCAGTCGATCATCTCTGTTTTCACAAGCTCATGCACTCCATTCAATGGAAATCACTGCGGGAAGTACCTGGGGAGGCAATGACAATTTGTCCACTCAAAATGTGTATTTTGTTCAATAAAAGGTAAATGTTATGAGAAAATACTGGAATCCTGGCCAGCAAGTCTAAAACTCGGGTTTTAAAAAACTTTGAAAGTGGGAATAACTGATATCATCACTACTATTCCTACTGAGAGAAAACAGAGAAGTTGAGCTCTAAATGTTTTAATGATAAGTCAGCTAATGAATGGAAAAGTAAAAGAATGAAGGACATAAGTCAGATGACCCAAACCCAAACCTTGGAACTCTGTACAGAAAGGGGTACCCATGAAAATAGATGAACATCCCTATCAGCTGAGGTGTATTTATCTTTTTTTCTAACTTTGTGTAACTAGGTAAAAGCTGCCTGTATTCACAACTTAAAAGATATCTCTAGTCTGAGAAGCTATTTAAATATCGTGATATGATTATAATTTTCCTACCAATTATTTTCAGGTGAAAACCTCTTGGATTTAAACTAGAAATAAGGCCTTTTGAATTGCCAGCCATGCAGATACATTCCTGAATATGCAAGTCAGCCAGCTCCTCTCATCCTCATCTCTTTAATCTATATTTTTCCTTCCCTTACTTACTACCTTTTGCAGTAACAGTATCTTATCCTGAAGTTAATTTGAGGGGCTTAGGATGGAACAATGTGGCTTTGCCTGAATTGTATCGAATCTTTAGTGCCAGCAGAAGTGACAAGTAGCCAAAATTATCTCAGAAAAGTCATCAGAGGTGACACACATAAACACAAAGGTCAGGCCTGTGGCAGAAGAATCACTTTTCTGTGGTGCATAAGGAAGCAGAATCTGCTTTAGCAAGAGCTTGGACTAGACAACCTCCAGAACTCCCTTCCAACCACAACCATTCTGTGTTTCTCAGAACAAAAGATACAAAGG
Source organism: Cisticola juncidis (assembly GCA_013400215.1). Lineage (NCBI taxonomy): Eukaryota > Metazoa > Chordata > Aves > Passeriformes > Cisticolidae > Cisticola > Cisticola juncidis. The sequence continues at coordinate 553,590 of VXBR01007699.1, read as the reverse complement.
GCAAAAACTTAAACTAAAAGTGAGTACATTTAGATTCCAAGGATATATTTTTTTTTCAATGAGAGTAGTGAGACAAGGACAGTTTGCCCAGAGAAACTGTGGATGCTCTATGACTTGAAGTGTGGTTGGGTGGGCTTTGAGCAACCGAGTTGGGTTAAAGATGCCCCTGCCTAGGAGACTGACCTAGACAATCTCAAAAGCTCCCTTACAATACAAACCATTCTACAATTCTGTGCTAAAGTTTATAGGGATTTACCTGTCCCCCAAATGCTGTCAACAAACATTATGTGTATATACTGATTTTTATATCATTTTAGTTTTACCATCTATCTATACCCATATTTACCTTCACATGCATGGCAGTGTTGACTCAGAATACAAAGAAACCTAAGCATAAACTTTTCTGGATCCTAGCCATAACTCTTTTAGATGACTACATGAAAATAAGCCTTTCTGATAAAAGCTCTTTGATCAATAGAGGGAAAAAATGTTCTCCTTGCCAGCTCTCAAAGTGGAGTTTTTACCTACAGCTGTAATTTTTTTTTTTTGTATTTTTTTTTTTTTTTAGTTTCTAAGCCCTAATGGCTGTGAGGATGACAGCTGTGAGGATACTCTAAGATGTTTACCAAGCCCTGGGGACCCTCCCCTTGGGGAGCTGCTGTTCTCCACAGGAGTGTGTGGTCCACTGCCTCTTCTGCACCCACACAGTCAGGTCTGATACTTTCATGAAGCCTTAGACCTTAAAGCAAATGATAGAAATTGTACTGAAAGCCTGATGTCCCCACATTAAAAATCCTATTAGCCCTATGTAAAACATCAAGCAGGGCATTTTAATATGTTGAAACCAAAATAAGCCATAGTATGGCAGACAGTAAAATGTTAACATATGCTGAAATAGAAGATTTATCTGGTAGAAGATATTTCAATATTTGCAATTGTCATGTTCTGGCATGGAAAAGTACATATTTTTCATAAGGGAAATAATTAGAAAGCCCAAAATAAACAGCAAGCTGATTAAAAAAGTGGCGAGAGATGGAAACAAACAGCAAAAATCAACCCCTATATGCACAAGGTGTAAGCAAATAATTAAATTTACATTATCTCCTAAAAAAATCAGTCTGCAAATGTTTGCATTTGGGGGAGGTTAATTCCCACCTTACCTAAGCATCTCTTGAAAGTCATGCTGTAGCTGTTGATCCTCAGCACAGGGGAAAATATCATAGTGTTTTGTGTTATTTTGAGTTTGATGTGATCTGTGCAACTCCAGCATTTCGAGAATTCACTTTTCTTTCTAAAATTCCTGAAACCTAGAGGAAAGTCTTATCTTGCTGCTGTGGGGAACAATCCCTGCTATTACTTACACTATTTCTATAAGTAGAATATCCCTCAGTACCTAGGAGTGCCAGCTTTTTTTCTGGCACTTACTAGGGAGATGTGGGAAACCCTCTCTGACGCCAAAGCCTATTCAAAAATGTACGTCGTGGCAAAAGAACAGCAGAAGATATCTGAATTCTGATCAACTACATGTCATATGTTCCAGCTGAAGTATCACTCCAGAGCATAGCTCACTAACTGGAGACACATCTCCCTCTTTCCAAACCTTTGCATCATACTTTGGCTTGGTATATATGGTATATGGTATATATGATGGTATATGGCATATATATGGTATATATGATTCCTTTACATTCCTTTAAAACAAACTCTAGCCTGTAATATTTCACAGCATCATTTAGGTTAAAAAAGACTTAAGATCTATCAAGGCTAATTGTTAACTCAGCACTGCCAAATCCAGCACTACTAAATCATGTCCCCGAGTGTCACATCCAGACACCTCTTGAACACACTCTTCGAGTGTCTCAACCACTTCCCTGGACAACCTGTTCCAATGCTTGACAACCCTTCCAGAGAGGAAGTATTTCCTATTACCCAATTTAAAGTTCACCTGGTGCAGTCTGAGGCCATTTCCTCTTGTCCTGTCCCGTGTTATGTGGGAGAAGAGACAACCCCCTCCTTTTAGGCAGTTGAAGGGAGTGAGAAGGGAGTGATAAGGTCCCCCCCGAGCAGCCTTTTCTCTAGGCTAAACCCCTCCAAGTCCTTCAGCTTCTCATCCAGACCCTTCACCATCTCCATTGCTCTTCTCTGCTCTTCACTCCAGCATTTCCATGTCTTCCATGCAGAGAAGAGCCCCAAACTGAACACAGGATTTGATGTGCAGCCTAAGGAGTGCTGAGTACAAAGGGATGGCCCCTGCCCTGGTGCTGCTGGCCACACTGCTCCAGGCCAGGATGCCACTGGCCTTCTTGGCCCCCTGGGCAGCCTCAGCTCATCACCAGCCAGCTATTGACCAGCCTGCCCAGGTCATTTTCCACTGGGCAGCTTTTCAGCCACTCTTCCCCAAGCTTGAAATATTTCATGGGTTTGTGATCCAAGCACATGTCCAAACTCACACAACTGGCCTTGGCCCATCAATCCAGCCTGTGCAGAGCCCTCCTTAGAGCCCTCCTGCTCTCAATTCCACTGATCTGCTCAAGCAGATCAACACTTCTTCCCAGTGTGGGGCTATCTGCAAACTGCTGAGGGTGGCCCTGATCCCCTTGTCCAGATCATGGATAAAGGTGTTAAACAGGAGTGGCCCCAGTGCTGAGCCCTGCGGAACCGACCCCAGCTGGATGCAATTCCATTCCCCACCAACCTCTGGGATCTGCCATCCAAATATTTTCTTACCCTGTAAATAGTGAACACATCAAGCCATGACCAGCCAGTTTCTCCAGGAGAATGCTGTGGGACACACCTTTAAATGCTTTACTGAATTGTAGTTAGGCCTTTTCCTCATTCACCAAGTGTCACCACATCACAGAAGGAGACCTGTTAGTCATGAAGGACCTGCCCTGAATAAACCTTCATAAACTTCACACTGCATGATTTGAAAACTTAAGCATAAATATCCAAGTATGGGAATAATAAAAATGTTTATCTAAACATCGATAAACATTAGGGAAAATATTATGACATAGCATACTTCAAAATTGTCTGTACAGTACATTGTAGAAGTTAGATGATTGCATGTCTTTTAAAGAAAGGTAAAGCTGAAACCCCTAGTTGTCCATGAAACCTTGTATGCATTTTAAATCAGTCATTAAATATTGATCAAATTTTGCATTAACTTGTAGATAAGGTAGGATGAATAAGTATATTCCTGGACAGCAAAAACTTTACAGCAGCAGCTTTACAATAAATTTGGAACCAATGAAGCGTCACGGTTCATTAATATTTTAGTGCATGTTACTAGAATTTCTCTGTTGCAGCATAGATATCTCGATCTGTTCTGCTCTTTTTTTGCTATAAATTCTCATTTTAAAAACCTTAAACATATACTGTAGAATAAAATAATATGGAGACGATTTTGAAGATCCCTTCCATCTTCGTGTTTGAAATTTTAAATGAGCATATTCGAATGCTTAAGCATCCCAATTGAATGTGTTTGATTTTTTAAAATGCATTTTCCTATTTTCCAAAGTACCAATAGTAATACATTAGTAAAAAACATACATGAAAACATCCACTTTTTTCAAATATTACTATTTGCATTATGAGTTGCATAAGGTGCACCATCATGACAGGCTCTCCACAGACAGTTTATCCTCACCCTCAGATACCTTTCAGTCTGAGCATTACCAATTTAGGCCTACACAAAAGAAACCTAACTTGCACTGAATTTCAACTAAGCTGTTTTGTGTACTCAGCCTACAATGAAAACAAACAAACAAACAAGCTCTGCCATACTGTTGCACTAATGCTTGCAAACCAGTTAAATTACTGGAAGGAACAGCTATCTTTTTTGTTTCTTGTCTTTATATTTTTCTTTTACCATTGATGAAAGGCAAACAGAAGCTCACTGAATATAAAACCTGAATATTATATTCTTTCTGCATGAAATGAGGGAATTTCTCACTTACTAAGTGCCATTAACTATCAATTATTATCAGCTACACCAGTGCCTGTTAAAGCACTCAGGCTGGAGGCACTGCCTGTGAGTTCTGCCATGAAACCTCTTTTAAAGGCCTTGGTATCTGTTTGCAAAGATACCAGGCCTTGGCCCTATAACCACTTATCCACATGAATAACCTCAGTTACATGAGAGAACCTTATAAACTTGGCAGCATCATTAAAAACTCACAGAGCTGGCTCCAAGCCAGCACATGAAAGCCAAGCTGATATTCAGATGTTCATAGTAATGATCCTCACTGTATTTCAAAGACGTCAATGAAAAGATGAACATATTTACCTAACCTATAAATAGCTGCATCTAACAGACACTGCCTTTTGTTTTAATTAAAGCTGTCGTTCCCAACATCACCTGTCATGCTCCAAGCCAGCTCCGGGGATTCCTGGGGATGCTCCTGCATGGGTGGGAGGAGGAGGGAGCCTGGTCTCCTTCCAGCTCAGATCACAGCCCTGTCTGCCCCTGGCCCTTCCTCTCTCACACTGTCAAGTGCAGTGAAGGAGGCACACACAGCATGGCCCTCACTTCTTCACCTCCTGTTTTGTTTCCCATTACCTCGTTTCACTGCTTCTCCACCTCTGCAAAGAGATCTAGACTGAAAAAGAATAGCAAACTTACATCTGTCAGACTTAAATGTATGGAAATCACAGCAGCATAGAGATGATAAAACCAGCAAGAACAACTAATTGCAGGTGTCATTAAAGATTTTTAATGATAGGATAATGGGGGCTATTTCAATGCACAGAGAAAAAAAATCATAGCAGATTAAATCAGGAAAATTGTACCTTTTAAATTAAAAAAAAATTAAAAACTTTATAGTTTTGCAGAACCCAAGTGTCCACTAATTTTCATACCTATCATTAAGATATGTATTGCATTTCCCATTAGCTATACAAATAAAAATACAACTTGTAAAATCACATATTTGAATCATTTTAGGGAGCACAAACAGACCACCTTAAACAAAAAAAATGCAAATTCAGTAAGAACTACTTGAGGAAGTCTTCCTTCCAATCTGAAAACCAAAAAATAATGTTCTCCAGGATCAGATATTGCAAGTCACTTGTTCTCTTTTGTGATAGTAAAAGGGAGCCACCAAACATAACCCCATTCTTCATTAATCAAAATCGAAGAAGCTACAGTGATTCTGTCAAATGGCCTAAGACAGCGAAGTAAATAAAACAAGCTTAATCCAGTACACTAATTTACAGAGAAACATGCTAAGATGATTTATTTATATCTCCAGCAAAAATGTTCTTCATCTGCTTAACTCCAAACAAGAACGACTGAAGGCTTGAGTGAAGGCATTTAAGGACTTGAGCATGTGTTCTGTTGCACGAATGCCAGAGCACTTGGCAACCTGTTGAATCATTCTTTCACATGTAAGAACAACAACAAAATTCCTTGTTCTACTCAACAGTCACAATCAACCTCAGTTACAGCTAAAAATCAAAAAGAGTTAACTTGGAATCATTAACTGAAGACAGGTTAGCTAAATTCAGACTGTTACAGTATTATCTTTTGTTCCAGGACTGCAAACAGATTCATCACCTCTTTCTAGATTGCTCACTGTGAAGCTCAATGAATATTAAACAACCTTCATCAAGAATATTGATCAAGTACAGATTTCTTTGAATGGCTATTAAATAGTTAAACACAAATTCTCTTATTTTTCATTTGTGAACAATATAAAAAAAACCTGTTCATTAGAACTATTTCAAATACTTTGTGCAATACTCAAATATGTTTTCACTCTTATTCTGCAAGACTTTAATGGAGTTAAATTTTGTTCCTTACTTTCCTTTCTGGTTACCATGAATTAGCATTCTTTAAGTCATTAAAATGGTTGTCATGGTAAAAATTCCTCCTTGGAAATGTATCAGGGTGCCAAGACTGACAGTATTAAGCAATATATCAAGACAATATAAAAAAGGTCAAGAGTTTATGATACAGGAAGATTTTTGGCTAATGCAAACACAGTTTGGCTAATGGAAAATCTTCTTTAGAAATTAAATGAAAATAAATACATAGAGAATAAACCTCGCAGATTTTTTAGCTCCAGGAGCTATTCCATGGGGTGCAAATTTCACCTCCAGCAAGAGGCCATGGAGGGTTAAATCCAGGTCTGGTGACCCAAGCTCTGGCCAGCTCCCTGGCCAGGCTGGGCACCCCTTACCTGCTGCACCCCATGGCAATCCAGGCTGCTCGGCCACAGCCAGGGGCAGCATCCACTCCTGGATGGTTTTTGTATTTTGGAAGAGTTTTATAGTAGCTGCTTAGGAACTTGTTTAGTGAGACTAGAGGATGGCTGGAAAGCAAGGAAAAACAGGCTGGAGGAATGAAGAGTAACTGAGCAGACCACTCAAGGGGAGGATGGGATGTTCCCTGCACGCTGGGAACGAGGTGCCAAGGAGCTGCTCTGTACTCAGGGCTCAATAGCTGTTATCAGGCAATAATAAAGTAAGCCTTGTTTGTCCATGCAGCTGTGGAAGTCTCCTCAAGTCTCCATCTTCCAGCTCCTCATCTAACATCTCTTCCCATCAGTAAAGGAATGACCATCAACTAACCTCATTAAGACAAATAACAGATTAGAGCTAAGCAGTGAACAGAATTTATGTCAATAAATTCTTGGTATTAAATGATAGTAACTGCATCTGGACTCTACTTTGCAATTACTGCAATTAAAATAACAGGGACAAGTGCTATTTGCAAAAAAGAAATGTAATGTAATTTACATTTATAGAAGAAAATGTAAAATTTAACACCTGTGTTGTATTTTTACTATTAAGACACCATTTGCTATTAGGACAGCATTGACTATCAAGTAGTTCTTAAATTCTACAGACCAATTTGGAACTCCAAATTTAGATTTGGATATGAAATGTATAATGGAATAAACACGAACCCATCACAATAATGGTGCACATATCACCAAAATTTCTTTGGTCTAATAAATAGTGCTACTTTAAAAACAGTCAGAAACAAAAAACAAGCAGATGCAATTTTGCAAGCAACATATTATTGCAAATATCATAGTTCAGCTGTAAAGAAATTACAGCTGCCAAAATCTGTTGTCTTTGTAGTGCCATTACTCCAATGTTGCAGGTCAAATCCAACAAACAGCTGTTCAATATCTGAGGATTTACTAAATAATGCAATACTACACACACAATGGGATATGTACTGAACCAGCCTCAGAGGAAAGCAGAACATGGGAAAACAATTACTTTTAATCTTGTTATGGATTAAAGGGCTGTATTATATAATGCATTTCTTACAAAACCTGACAAAATAGTGCTACAAAATGTGTAAATCCCCTCTTCCAATTTTCAGGGAGTTTTTTTCTTTCTTTTCTTCCTGAGCCAAAGTGTCATTTCAGCTCTTTTAAAACTATTTGCAAAACTGGGTCAAGTTCCTAAACTAATTTCTGCTTAAGAAAATTTGGTTGTCAGATTTACAGACTATCTGAAGAAACGTCCTTTAACCTAGAAGGGCTGGATGGGGACACTGGAACGTGCATGCCCACAGCTGATGTTCCTGTTTTAACAAGAGCAATGGCAGCCCTAGGAAAAAAACTTAGGGCTGAGCACTTAAAAAAGATTAGCCCACATGGCAGTACTTTGTTTAAATTTACTTATTTACTCATTTTCATTTTTTACTGGGAAGCTTATTTCTTCCCTAAAGGTAAAGGTGCTTCTTCAGTCATCTCACTTTATTTTACTGGACCACATATGATAGCCTTAATGCTTTTTTACCAGTATCCATATAAATAAACCTGCTCTTCACTTATTCTGGTTTTATATCATTGGGCTTTCCCCCCCTTTTTAACAGCAACAACTAAAAATAATCTAAAAACCAAAACCAAAACCCCTTCTGTATTATCAGCTAATTCCTGGCGAAGAGAGTGAAACAATAATTATACCAAATCATGTGGCATGCAAGCCCCCATTTCTGCTCTGTGTAGTAGCCTGCACTTCAGAACAGGTTTTATCTTGTGCTTGGAAGCAGCTCCAGGCTGGCTGGAAGCTCAGCCTGGGGCTTGGACCCACACATGACTGATGGGATCCGAGCTCTGCCGCTGCCGAGGGGAAGGGAGCTGCCAACAGCGCCCTGCTCTGCAGGGCCACCTGCTTCACATCACACAAAGGCTGCCCTGGAAACTGAACTGACACGTGGGAAGTGGGAACAACCAAGGGATTTCCTTCACGACTGTGCTACTGCTTCACACCAAAGTGCTAAGGCAGACAGAACCCACCCCAACTCATGTAATTCAGAACATTCTCTGACATTCCGCTTAACTACCATTCAGAGCATCATTCACTCTGACCCAGATGTGTTGGGTTTAACGGGCAAGGTTTTGGTCCTGGGGGGAGCAGTGCAGGGGTGGCTTCTCTGACAAGCTGCCAGAAGCTCCCCCTTGTCTGACAGAGCCAAAGGCAGCTGGCTGTGAGACAGACAGACCCAGTGCTGGCCAAGGCCAAGCCCACCAGTGACAGCAGCAGCACCTCTGGGTAAGGTATCTAAGAAAAGGAAAAAACGTGCTGTGCAACAACAGCCAAAGAGAGGAATGAGAATATGTTAGGGTAACACCCCTGCAGGCACCAAGGGCAGTGCAGAAGGAGGGCCAGGAGGTGCTCCAGGTGCTGGGGCAGTGATTTTCCTCAGCCTGTGGGTGAGGCAGCTGTGCCCTCAGCCCGTGGAGGTCCATGGTGGAGCAGAGATCCACCTGCAGCCCACACAGGGACCCTGGGGGAAGCCCATGCTGGAGCAGGCTCCTGGCACGACCTGTGGACCCATGGAGTGAAAAGCCCACACCAGAGCAATCTTTTCCCAAAGGAATGCACCCCTTGGAACAGACCAACAGTGGAGTAGTTTGTGAAGAACTGCAGCCCATGGGAAGGACTCCTTACTGAGGACTGCCTCTTGTGGGAGAGACCCCACACTGGAATAGGGTAAGATTGGAGGAGGAAGGACCAACAGAGACCACAGCTCCCATCCCCTGTCCCTCCGTGCCACTGGAAGAGAAATCAGGAATGAAGTTGAGCCCAGGGAGAAGAGGAGTGAGGGGAAGGTGTTTCCTAAGATCTGATTTTATTCCTCAACATCCTACTTCACCTGGTAATAAATTCAATTAATTTCCACAAGTGGAGTCTGTCTTGCCCATGACAGTAACAGGTGAGTGATCTCTCCCTGTCCTTCTCTCTCAAGCCATGTGCCTTTCATTTTACTTTCTCTTCCCTGTCCAGCTCAGGGGGAGAGTGACAGAACAGCTTTGGCATCAACGCAGGGCCAACCCAGCACAAAACCAGATGGGTTTGGGGTATTTTGCTGGGTTTTTTAGCTGTTCTTCAAAGCACTCTGTTCTTTGTTTTTATGAATTTTGGAGAAATTGAGAGGAAAGTGCATTAATTCCCTTTGGAATTTCATGTACAAAGAACATCATACTTCATTAAAAATATAACATTTCACTTTTTTTCTATACAAGAGTGGTTTAAACTTTACTTCATGGAGCAATATAAATCCCCTCTTTTTTAGGAACAGGAAAAGAAATATTGTAAAATTACTGCTTGGGGAAACATACTAATTTCCTGTGTTCTACATGTGGTTTGTTTCTTCTAGTGATACAGAAATATGTATACTGTTTACCTTGAAAATATTCAAAGTGATGTGTAAATGTTGTCAATACATTAACCTCACACTTACTAACTTCACTAAATGCACAATACTAATTTCTGCAATGCAAAGTAAAATCAAACCAAAATAAAATTTAATAAGCATCTATTTCTTTCCTGTCATTTTTCCTCAGGTGGTGTCTGGGGAGACTCATTTGACGTGGGTGTATGACTACTAGCACTTGCCAAACAGTTTCACCTAAGGTGATGGGGAGAAGAAATAAGCCTGAAAAATCAGCAGCCTTGCTCTTCTGGAAATACTGTTTCACCCCTGGCTAGCTCCTCCAGACTTCTGCAAATGCCTTAAAGCAATCTTTCCTCCTCCTGCTGCTTGCTTGGGCAATTATTACATCTTGTGCCAGGATGAATACGCCTTTGCCTAGCTGATTAAATATACCTGAGATTAGTAAGAAGAGCAATTTTCTCTACATGTCCAGTGGTGAGACTTAAGGGCTTGTGAAGGTGCTCCCCACCTAGATGTGTCTCATTTGGCTCTCCTTTGTCTGATGTAGCTAATAACATATTGTTTCTGGACTGCTTTTTCCTATCTGTCCTTTCCCATCTTACACATTAATGAAGAAAAATTACACCATTTTTATGCAACATGGGACTTGTTCCTATATTACAGCTTTAGTAATTTCTTCTTTTAAACTTCTTAATTTACTTTAATAAAGAATTTTATGTCAGTACTCTCACCATTGTACCATATCTATACTAGGACACCCTAAATGCCCTTGATTTCTCCCGCTCTCTTTCTGTGGCACATCATAATTTCTAGGGCTTTTTTTATTCTAATTAATTATAGGATGTTGAGAGTTATTAGCTTGGAACTTCTGGCATGTAAGTGGTGTGGGGTTGGTGCTCTGAAGTCCTTTTTCAGCTAACAGTATATTACATTTTTGCAGTCAGCTAAATTCCCTGGCTGCACGAGCACAAAGGGAAACAGAGCCAGCAAGAAAGCTCAAATGTTGGCTCTGCAGCCATTCCCACTGCTCCCCTGCTAGAGCTCTCCCTGGCATAGCTGTGGTTTGGAGGGGGACTGAAGTGGTCCATGGATCTGATGTATTCACCACTGCAGGCACGGCTGCTTATCCAGATGGTTTCTGGCATCTTAATCCTACAATTTAAAATTATCTGGTGCCCCCTCCTAGCCTCACTTCTGTGCTTAAAGGCCATTCTGAAATGCAAAGTGCCTAACAAAACTGGATTTTTTAACACTGGTTATGCAAATGAATGATACAATCATGGCTGGGGGTTCATAATGTAGTTTTATTCTTGCGTCTGACAGATGTCACCATCACTGATGATCCTATTTCACACTGGCTATACTGTAATTTTATATCCTCAGAAAAGCTGAATTGCATGTAAGTTGAAGTGTTTTTTCACAAAAATTTGGTATATGATGAGACCATAAGGCTGAGGAACCACAAACGAAGTATTTAGGACATTAAACACAGGGTTTGCTCTACAATTGCTCTAAACACACAACTGCTCTACAAATGCTAATTTACATAACTCCCAGCTAAACTGAGGCAAATCCTGGGGGGTTTATTACTTAAATGATGTTGATATTACACTTCACCATCACTTGACTTTCCTAAAAATCCCTTCTTTTTTTTTTTTTGAAGGCTAGTACTCTTCCTATGCCAAGTGGTTTGTTCTTCCTTTTCTTGACTTTTGAATAATGAAGTGTCTGAGTATTGCATCTCTAAACATACACCATGTGAAGTTTCTTTAGGTCTTCAAAAAAAAAGAATAAAATTTTTCTTAGCTGTATTTGTGACTTGCATTAAAATGCCAGATTTTCTGGCATGGTTTTAGAGCTGAGAGGAGAAGATTTTTAAATAGTATCTGATAACTATAGGAACCAATGAGAAATATAGCATCTTGTTATGGGAAGATATTTTCAATGAGGTCTGAGCTTCACACTTAGCACTATTTCTGGTGATCCAGTGAATGTACTCAGATTCCATGAGCAAGAATGACCTGTTCAATCTTACATATCTATATGCTAGTAGCTACCATGATATCCTGCATAATATATGCAATGAAATAGCACTGAAATATTTTATCCCTCTGGTACCAGGATGAATTTTTAAGCCAGCTTATGAACAATTAATTCCATTCCCCACATTGCCAGAAGAAAGCCCACTATTAAGGACACTTAGAAGAGCAGAGAGGGCAATACTTTTTGCTTCTGTTCGGATTCTAGGTAGATTCTCAGCACTAAATACACACTTCAGTTAGAGTGGTAAAGCATCACAAGCTGGGGCAGCCACAGACTGACAGCAAAGCACAGCTGTCAGAAAACCTGCACACAATAAGTACACAATCTTAAGTGACAGAGCAGAATGACATTTTACTGAGAAGCTGCAAATTTAGCATCTGCATCTGGAGACAGGTGTGTGCAAGAGCTACTGCAAACAGCACTAACAAGACCTCCTCTAGCATAATGTAGAGGCTTCTGGTCAGTATTCCCCAAAAGAACTCAGACCACAAGTGCAAAGGGGAACAGAAGTCTAATTGGAATAGAATATTTTAGCTGTGATATTGTCAAATATCAGAGAAGCTATGATTTCTTTCTGTACACCACCAGGAAACAGACACGACTCAGAGGAAAAGTCATGTCAATTAAAGGGCACTGAATCTGAGCTGTCCAGCAACTATTTTGGCCTTGAAAGCAGAAACCAGATTAGAAAGACAAGCCTAAAAGAAAACTGTTTTAAGAGAGAGAGAGGACTGCATAGCAATAAGGCTCTGTCCTCTATTCATAAGAATGGGTGTATATATATTGGAGTATATCCTGAGAAACAAATCATAAACAGATGAAAATTAAAGTTTATGAGTCGTTGTAAAAGCAGTCTTTAAAAATAAATACAAAGATAACTTGTTTCAGGAATTGTCTGCTGAACAATTTTACTGTATTTGGGTAAAATTTAATGTGGCACCAGGAACACGTAACTATAAATTCATGTGGTGGTTAGTATTATGTTCCAACAGTGTCCTGTTTTACATGGAAATAACTAGACAGAAATAAAGAAATTAAATATATCTCATATGCGATTTATGTTAATTCATACACTAGAAATAGAAAACTGAATTTTTTAAAAAAGGCTCTAACAGGAAACCTTTAAAAAGAGGCTTTGAGTAGCTGCCTTCTTACTCAGCTTTACTGTGCAAACACCCATCATTCAGAAGACATCTTTCTACAAATTTCTTCTGGCAACTCCTGTCTAGTCTGGGGATGGCTACTGGAGGACAATTTATAGGTCAATGCATTTTTCAGAGGCAGACATCATGATCTATGAGCAATACTCACAATTCAATTAATTATTTCTGACTGATAAAGGTAATAATGATGAATATGCAATTTAGATTGTCATAAGGTGTTTTCATCTGGTGTTTCATGTGACCTTTTGATTATTAAGGAAGTAAAACGAAACAAACAACATTAAAAATTAAAACCCCTTCATATTAAAACTTGCTTATTAATATGAGGTCACAAGTCCAAATTCAAATTAAGACCCCAAATATTTTAAATACACTGAATACTGTGCAGTATAAAATTATGTTTAACTCCTCATTAGTGATAGTTTAGCTTTCTGTTTTCTAAACTAAGATTTCATCAATGGGGGTGTGATTTATGATACAGAATTCTGAAAAGCTCATAGATATTTTTGCAGAAATGTATTCTTCTGTAGCTAAAATCGACTTACAGAACCACTGTAATTTTGAGCAAGTTAATTGTCCTGATAGTCCAATGAAAACTGGGCTGTATTCTTCTTCAGTGACATCTGCAGGTGGCCTGGCACTGCTGAAGGTTTCTGCTCTTCCTCCAGACAGACAATTTGTGAGAATTGGCTACTACGAAATTAGGCCTGAGGTGGATTTTTATAGCCTTCCTCAATCATTCGAGCAGACTGAAAAGACAATGAACTCCATTCTCTGTTCCTTCAAATCCCTTCCCCACTGTGATGCCTGAGAAAAATTGAGAAGGAAGTGGTAGCTGATGGCTGCTGTCAGGAGTGTTGCCAATATGGTTTTGTTATTACCTCGTGCTCCCCAGATGCCCCAATGCAATTTCTCTCTCTTGTAAGCTCTATGGCATGGGTTCTGAGCATGCTCTGCACAGAGAGAAATGGAAACTGGGTGATTATGGGCAATCTTTTAATGGAAAGAAATCACAGTAATTCCTCTACCAACATAAAATCCCTATTCCCATCCAAACCCCAACCACAATGTCCGCTTCTTCCAACAGGCAGACATTATTTCCAATTCAGACAAGGCAAAGTAAAATAATTTCTTCCACAATTTAATCACAAAAGCTTTCTAAGGGTATAGGCAGATGCACATTTTGTCTGTACAAAGACATTTTATGGAGCTGTGTATAGAGAGGAAAATAAAAATCTGCTCTGGAAGAAGTCCATCTTGGCCTCTAAAAACAGTAACACCTTTAATTGAAATCTGCTGAACAAACATAATCTGCTTGAGTGCTGAATGCAGTGCAGTTCTCCTACAAATGGAAAATATGGAATTATTTCACCAAACCTCTGTTTCACAGGCCCTTTTTGGCAGGGCAATTAGTGGAAAGGAGTGTGCAAGACCAAGAAGATTTGCAGCTTACTTCTGAAGAGTGTTACAGGGTGATGCCCCAAATGGGACCTGCACTGGAGATCCATTTCCCTTCCCAGTCCTGACTGGCACACGCCTGACCAGCCTGATGGAGAGAAACAGGCAGGGGGAAGAGCACTCAGCTCTGCATGGACCTCTCTCCACAGCCTGCCAGTGAAGACAGCCATGTTTCTGGGGCTTTCCAAAGGGCAATAAAAAAACATGCATAAGTATTCTCCAGACTCAGATATAGCCAGACTGAGCTTCAATGTGTAAGACTCAGAACGAGCAAATTTATCTCAGGGAAAAAAAATCTGTTTATAAATATGTTTTTCTTATTCAGTTAGGTTACCCCTCTCCATTTCACTATTCCTTTTCATGTGTGCATGAGTCTTAAAAAGAGATAATCAGAAAGTACCACCTGCATAAAAAAATCCGCAGAAAAAACTGCAGAGCCTGTGACAACCAGCTTGCATTTCAGAGGAAGGATACAGCTCGTACTAATGCTTTACTGAAGGGAACTCATCCATCTCCTCAGACAGGAGTCTGTCTTTTGCACCCTCATCACACCACAAAACACCACAGCTTACCATATCTTCACATCTCACAGTCTCTAATGTGTCTGTTCCCTCAGTGTGCCAGGGAGGTGAGAAATGCTATCACCCCACCCTGCTCCTGGGAATCCAAGCAGGCAACACGTCTGCACCGCCGAGCAGCACAGCCTGAGTGAGCTCCCGCACAGGGAGCATCCCCACTGCGCGCCGTGAGCTCACTGCTGCTTCTGCACCCAGCAGGGAGGGAAGGCAGCTCACCCCAGACCATCCCTAACACCCATGTGGGACTGATATTTCTGGGCCTTAGAGAGTTTAGCTTGCTGGTAGCTGCTAACCCTTTTCCCAAGGGAAAAGTTTCTTAGGAAAGCTTCTTCCCTAAACAATTGTGGCAAAACAACTCTCCTTTCCCAGGTAGTGTTTGCCTTTCAGGTTCTCAGAGATATTCGAATGTGTTCTCCTGTGTGGTAGGCAGGGACTTTAGCTACTACACTACTGGGGAAGGAGAGTTGTTTTGCAAAGACTGTTTTGGGAAGAAGCTTTTCTAAGAAACTTTTCCCTTGGGAAAGGAGTTAGTAGCTACCAGCAGGCTAAAATCTCTCCAAAAATATCAGGCCCACACACCAAGGTGACAGGTTTGGTTTGATCTGTATTGAACCATCCCCTGACACCATCCTATCCCTAGGCTTACAGCTGCACATGGCCTAGGACACACAACATCTACCAGTTTTGTGTCTGAAAAAACTACAATGCAGATGAGGCTGTATTTCACACAAAAAAACCCTAAAAAAACCCCACTATAAACCTACATAAAAAAACACCTGTAATAGTAATAACTTAGACTAAGAGTCCACCATAAGTGGCTGAGGAGGAACCCAAAGCCAAATGGCAAATACTACAGTCCTCAGCAACCTGTTTGAGAGGGTATGGGCATCAGGCAGTGTAGCTATGACCTGCTCTCCACCACTTGGAGAAAATTAACTGTATTGCAGCCAAAACCAGCACAAGCTGCTCTCTCTCCTTGCCTCCTAGCCAGCTGGCCCCAGACTGCAGGGGTGGGGGGACAGCCTCCCAGCCAAGCTCTCCTTCACTGGGAGCTGACATTAAACCAAGGTGTGACACTGGCCAAGGAGGCAGCCATCCCTCCTTAGGGATGCAACAGAGAAGATGTGATCAAACCAAAGTCACGCCAGAGGCTGCTGACCGACACCAAGGATTTCCCTGTCTCTTCACTATCCATAGCTTTTCCTTAATATCCATCTCAGAAGCATGAGGCTGTGCCTTCAGATCACCCTGATCAGGACTTGGGCCAGCAGTCACAGCTTCAGCTGGGGACCCTCCTCAGTGCCCGGGGTACCGAGGGCAGCCAAGGGCAGTACCCCAGGCACGGGGAGGCTGTCAGCAGGAGAAAGCCAAGGCTGAAAGAGGCTCTGCATGGTGGGATCAATGCAGGGCTTTATTGGGGTCTCTGGAGAGCCCCTAGACCCAGGGGGTACAGACCATGCCGAGAGGCTCTGACCCCAGGCTCAGAGCCCACAGCCCCTTTTACAGAAAGGAGGGTACAAAGAGGGGGAATCACTCATCAGCCAACGGGGAAGGCTGGGGAGAGAACAGGGCACATAACAGACAATGAGGATAACCATTGAGGGTAGACTGGGGAAGGGACCCTTGCTTTCACCTGATGTCCTTCTTAGAGCCTTCTAGAATAAGGGAAAGGTACACCAAGTGATGGACAAGGGATCAGGGAGGAGGTATGAGGGATTGGCATCGAACCTTCAGTATCACAGGAGGTGGTTAGGAAGGACTGACATATACAGGCGAAGGTACAAACTCTTAATTATTCCATCATGAAAAGGAAAAACCTGATCAAGCCAGAACAAAGGCAAACAAACCACAACAGGAGCAGCCTCCCCTCTGCCTGTCAGCTGCTGCACAGGACATGGTACCTACAGGGCAGCCCAAGATAGGGAGGCAGTGCCCTGCTGACCACTCCTGTGGCTGTCCAAACACCTTCCCGGTGCCCACCCACCTGGGCCACCCCACACGCTGCCAGCCAGGCACTGCCAGCTCCCAATCTGCCTCCAGAAGGAGGCTGAGCTCCATCAAAACCTGTCACACAACCTAATTGCAGCGCTCAGTTATCTTAACTGGCAGGTATACAGCTAATTGTTCACCTGTGCTATGAAATCTCAGGAACAACACACTACATAAATAGAGAATTTCTGTATAATGTAAGCAATGTGTGCAGCAGGGTGTCACAATCGCTGTCAGGGACTGCTGACAG
This sequence comes from Cisticola juncidis, assembly GCA_013400215.1. Classification (NCBI taxonomy): domain Eukaryota; kingdom Metazoa; phylum Chordata; class Aves; order Passeriformes; family Cisticolidae; genus Cisticola; species Cisticola juncidis. The sequence continues at coordinate 536,466 of VXBR01007699.1, read as the reverse complement.
CTAGAACGTCTCATCTGATAGAGATAAATAAATTCCACTGAATAAATTGCTGAAGGTAATTCGTGGATTCATTTGTGTATCACAGCACATAAAATAAAGGACCATTTAAGGATATTTTCTCCTCTATGTCTTTGTTTTCAAATAAAAATTTAGTTTTCACTTTAAAAAGAGGTATGCAAAGCCATTTATTTACTCATGGGAACTGATTAATCAGTTCCTGTTTCATGCGTGTATTCACCATGAAAGCTATGCACACACACACCATGTAACAGAAAAAGTGAGCTAGAATTCTTGACATCAACAAAACACAACCTCCTGCTAAAATCAGTTATTCCATATGTAAAATTCCCATAACTCTGTTATAAAACTCTAGAGTTCCATAAACTAAATTTTATGGAAGCCCTAGAAGCATTTACAACTTTGATACTGATATCAGTGATGGTTCTCCACTTTATTTCTGACCACCTAAAGGAAAGTGAGTGTTGCTTGACAGTGTATTTTGTTTAATTTTATTCTTTGATAAGGACTGAGCAAAAATTGTGCCCCTTAACAGTGAAGCTATTTTAAAAGTACGTATTAAATAGTAAGAGGGTCTGTCTACCCTCTGTGAAAAACAGAAGGGCAACTTGTACTTTAAAACAAGTTACGGAGTTAAATAAATGGGTATCTAAATTTAATTATAAAATTTATTTTTCTTTCTGGTGTCCCCTTTTCTTTGGGGAGAAGTTGGGTGGGTTGGTTATTTTTTTCTTTTTAATTAGAGCCTTAATGGACAATACTCAAAACAAAATATAAAGTTTATGGGTGCAAAAATTTGCTATTATCTGAACACAATCTTACTGCATTACATTGTTGCTGTATTTTTCCTCCATCCTGCAACAACTTTATAGTATAAATTTCCAGTAAAAGAATAAATAAAGAAAAAAACTTCCTTTTTAAGCTAAGAATATTGTGCCAATCTCAGTAGAAAAAACACAAGATAATTCTATAGTAAACTCTCCAGTTGAAAATTCAGTCATCCTCATTTATCAAAACAAAGCATAAGGCTGAAAGCTTATTCTGAGAGGTCAATAAAAATGACAATAAAAGTGAGGACTGTAGAACCACAGTCCCTGCCAAATAAGCAATAAATTCACTTATTTACATATTTCAGGTGGCGCTGATACAATCTATTACACTTTGGGCTACATTATACATTTGCATTCCTGCATTCAGGTTTCATTATTAATAAACTAGACTCTGCCTAATATATTGCTTTCAAGCAATGCTTTTCATACTCCATATCAGTGTGGGATTAAACACACCAAAGTGTACATTAAAATCTTGACTCCAGTAGTAATCTAAAGTCATGTACACAGCACACAGCTCCTGCCACACTGTGAGATGTACTGCCCACAGCTTCCCCTATCACAAAACACAGCCTCCCTCTGAGTTATGAATTCAGGAGGAGCACAGAGCCACTGGCCTGTCCTGCACATGACAGGACACTGCCATTCAGGTGACTGGTGGCTCCTTGACTTCCAGAAACTTTGACCCAGCTCCTGTGGCAATGCATGAGGGAGCTTGGATGGAAAAATGTGTGTAGGTCTAAACCAGACATGTAGGTGAGACTGTGAAGTGGGTCTTGGTGGAGTAGGCAAACCTCTAATAGAGTGTTCTTGAATTCCCTAACAAGAAATTAAAGGAGCATTTTCTGTCTAATTGGACCAGGCAGGAAAGCGCAAGTACAACTCTAGTGGTTAAACAGCCAGCCCTTAACTGTACAAATAAAATGATAAAAAATAACATGAAAATTGAGATAATGGTTGTTTTCAATATTAGCAGCTATTATTTTACAACAAAAGTTACGTACATACATGCAGACCTCTCCTTATATTCATATATATTCTTATATATATATCAATATTATCTGAAACCCATGAAAATGAACACAAATTAAAGCTACAAGACTGATTTTAACACAAGGCATTTGAGATGGCTGGCAAGCCTTATTTACACATGTCCTGTATTTTTATATATTTAAAGAAACATCAAAGGTTTTTAACAAGAAAATTATATTCTCATAGCCATAAAGTATACTCTTGTGATTGCATTACACTGGCTGTGCAATAATAACTTCTTTGCTTGCTGACAGTGGGTTTTGCTATGTTAATTAAATAAGTCTGTGATCTTTATTCATTAAAATTAATGCAATAATATCTATGTTGAAAGTTCACATCGGACTCAATCTGGCAAGCCAAATGAAACAGCTTCACTGGAGTTCCTCTAATATTATTCTTGACAAAACAGAGCCCTGACAGGAGATTCTGTGTGAAATCGGTTTACCCTTGCTTCACTTACTATTATTCCAAATCAGCAAGCACGAGTACCTTCAGAGCAGCCAGAAACGTCTCCCATTAAGCAGAGCTATGGAAACCACGGGTCTCCATGGGCCAGGCAGCGCCGGGCGCGGTGCCCGCCGGCCCGGCATTCCCGCGGGATGGGGAACGCCGCGGCTCCGCGGAGCGCTCCGGGCAGAGCCGGCCCCAGGGACGGCACCGGGCACGGCCTGCCAGTCCCGGGAACCACACCTGGAAAACCAGCCAAGGTTTCATGTACGGAACGCGAGATCCCCTGGCCTGTGGGGTTTCCTCGCAGAGCACAGGAGCTGCCCCGCTCCCCTTGGGGAGCGCTGCTCTTGGAAGGCGGGCAGGACCTGCAGCACCGACAGCCAAACGCGCTGCAGGGAACAATACAGTGAACAACACAGGGAACAACACAGCCTCGCTGCTGAGATTCCAAAATCCCCAAATCTAATCCACTACACACTGAGACCAACAGGAGCCATCCCCTCAACACCACGGGCACCGGATTAAGACTGGGCGAGTAAAAGCAAATACAGAGCTGAAGTTCAGCATCAAAACCAGAGAGCCCCATCAGTATTAACATTTTTATTCTGTCAACCAGGTGGGTTACACCTGAACCCTGGCAGAGAGGAAAACCACAGGCTACTTTTGATTCATGACCATCCATATTTTATATATAATGAATTCAGGCAACAGGGGAAAATGAGAAGATGAATAGTGAAGTAATCTCAAATTAAAAAGACTGATTAGTATTTAGGAAACAGGCAGCTGACCCAGCCACCCCCAGTAGTATGACTCACAATACTATTTTCATATTTGTATTATTTAGCATCTAAAGACCTCAGCTGAGAGAGTCCTGTTCTGCTAAGAACTTGCATTAAGTACCCTGAAAATATCTTCCCTGATTAATTTTCTACTGAGCAGGAAATGTTTTCATTAATTTTTTATGTCTAAAATGGCACCTTTTGGTTCAATCCTCCCAAAATCTAAGTGCTAAATAAATAAAAAATATTAAAAAATCCACCCTCCAACCAACATGGAAATTACGTCTTTTCTGGAGGCTGGAAATACTTTCCATGATTTCCAAGGGCTGGCAAAAAATTTAATTTCCACTGAGGTAGGAAGCTAAAATTGACATTAACTTTTTCTCTAACCCTACTTCAGAGACAATAAAATAGAAATATTAAACAAAGAGTTTATATTGTAAATAGATGAAGCACTTAAAATACAAGAAGGCAGAACGTGTCTTTCAGTATTTAGAGACAAGAAACTGGAGTATCAGTTTCTTCAGACTTCATCAGACAAATGTAGCAAAGTTTTAACAGAGAAGTAATATTTGGCACTAGTGAAAGGACCTGATTTCAGACACCAGAGAAATAAAAGACATACACTGCATTAGCTAATATGGAAGTCTTAAGCATTAAGTGATACTACAAACGGACAAAATCAAGCAAAAACAGTAATTAAGGAAGGTCCCTTGTAAGTAAACAGCCATAAGTAGAAGTATAGTGAGTATCTTTCCACTGAGCCATGTGACTGTCCTTTGACAGAATACACATTGTCACATATAATAAATATATGACAGATTATTGTACGTATAAAGTACTTAAGCAAGATGAAAGAAGATAAGTTAAACTAACTTAAGACTGAAACCTATCTGTATTTTTATTAACCTGACAATTTTTTAGAAAGAACTAGAACTAGGATGTACCTTAACACTGCATATATTTTTAGCAATTGATAAAGATCATTCTGAGTTTTCCATCACTGCAACTAAAAGTACCAGAGAACAGGGATGGTGTGACAACCTATTAAGAAACTAGATATTCCTTTTGGTGAATGAACAAAGTATGGGGGTTGTGTATCCCTTAATGATGGAAATTAATTATACTGTTTATACTGTCAATAATATAGTAAGTTTTTATTGGATTCTGTTAAAGTTTAGAAGATTTTCTTTTTGTAATCAATATTAACCTTTTAAACACAAGCAGTATGAGGGTTTTTTTCCCCAGAAAATAACAAAAAATAAGATGATAGAGGTGGAGATGGATCCAATACCTAGAGTGCAGTAGGCCTCATTCCATTTCCATCACTGTGTTTTGGACCAGGACTTCAGTAATGAGGACGTAAACAGAAAAAATAGGCTGTTCAGCCAATATTAATAAAATCTTTATTAAGCAATACTACAATTGCTGGATTTGTAAAATGAACAGAGAGTGAAGAACTATAGTCTCAAGAACACACAGTCCATCTAGTCAGATAGCAGACCTCCAAGGGAAGCCAGTAACAAATCCTTTGGAAGAAGCATCCTTAAACACTTCAGAAATCACAGTACATCCACTGATTACACCATAACTGGGGTACACAAGGTGACAGCCTTCTAACTATCTGTTACACAGCCTGATAATCTTCTTACCTAGTATCTATTACAATGCAACTTTTCAAAACTTTGGGTTTTATCAAGCTGTTCTATTCTATCACAGCATTCTCTTCACTGTATCCTTGTCCATAAGAGACAGAGGATTTGAATGAACTACGTAAAGCAGTGCCTTTCTTTACTCATTTTACATTTTCCTCAATTAAATTTTACTGGTCATCAGGAAAACAATACATAAGATAAGCCAAAGTATCTCTCCATAGCCTTTGTATTCCCTGCATCACCTGTTCTTCCATATTGAATTTTCTTTTTCCTGAATAAAACAAAACCTTCACCTCTTTCTCCGCATGGGAATCTCTTCATATGTGTTGTTTGGACAATGTTCTCAGACACATGGTGCGACTCTTGGGGTGTCCTGTGCAGGGCCAAGGAGCTGGACTCAGTGATCCTGATGGGTCTCTTTCAATTCACCATATTGTAGTATTCTGTGATAACTAAATATATACTTATGTGCAGACACAGCACTGATGAGCCAGCCTGGTTTAACATCGGTGTGAGCACACCACCTTCAGCCATGGGACCCCCAAGGAAATGTCTAGGAGAAAGTTCACAGGCCTTGTCTGTTCTGTAAGAGATGTTGAATAAAATAAACTCTGTATAATGAGCATGCAGATCTTACTGACAGATAGGTACACAAACATATGTGTGTCCATCCCATGCACAACTTCCTGAAAAGGAAATGCCATGCATTTCCAGTTATGTTATTTTAAAATGAGCAAAAGATTTTTAGGGGGAGGAAAATCAAGTTTTAATTCAGGAAGAGACAGAAAACATTAAAGGAAAGTCGAAGATGCAGAATGCCAAGGTGCTGTATGGTAACAGCTGTGCTCTGCTTCCATCCTGAAATTCTGTGCACTGAGCAGCAACCTGACAGACACAGGGCTAAACTGCTGCCAGGGATCAGTGCCACACAAAAGCATCCTGGCCAAACGCATTCCTGTGCAGACAGTGTGGCTCTATCCCAAGGTTTCCATCATACCAACAGATCTTCTTGGTGTAGGAATTATCCCTGAGGCATATGATCTCAGCTGAGAGTCAAATCCAGTAAAGGTGCACTGTCAAATGGATGTAGGCAGGCACAAATGTACATGCAGGTCCCTTACACCATCCAGGCACAGCAATTCTCAGAGGCAAATGGTCAGGGAACTCAGGTCAGAGTATTCATAACTAGCAGAAGCCTTTCCCTGCCCATGACAATGGCAGGGAAACAGTCCGAACTTTTGATTGGGATTGAGAGGAAATTTTTCCTGAAACCCAAAGCACATGTTACTAAGTGAACTCAACAGAGGAAACTGAGATACTGAGGCTTTACACAGCAGTTGCACTACCTTGATGTCAGTCTTGCAAGAGCATTGTGAGATCCTTGTTGGAAATTCAAAGGTTTGTACTTCATCAGAGCAAAGTCTGATTTTTGCAAAGTATCGGTCTTTTCTAAAATTACTGGCCTTTTCTTTTCAGTCTTTTCACCTAACAGAAAATATTCTTTCATGTTCCTGACATTAATTTATTATTTTATGGGGAACGACTTCAAGTTACCTCAACTGAGAGATCACCATCTCATTGCATGACTGGAAACAGGCATGAAAACAAAAAGCTGATGGCCCTTGCACTGAAGATTTTCAGGCTTTTAAGGCTTTTCCAAAAAAAAAAAAAATTAAAAAAAAAAAAGCAGTGGGAGCTGGGACTTGCAACAGCTTAAAGCATCTGAGAACCCCTACTAAAGAACAGACAAGAGCAATACAGAAATTCCATCTCAGAATATATAATTCAGAATCTCAGAATCATCCAATATATTCCATCTCAGAAGACAGAGAAGATGCTTCACCATTGCCCCCATTCTGCAGTTTCCATCTTCTTCCTCTTTGACAATGCTCTATCCACTGTGGACAGCTGTGAAGGACCAGAGAACAGAAAACTTTCTGACACCACTACTTCTTGTCTGCCTGTTGATTGTATAGATTTGTATAGATGGTATTGGCCTTATCAACACATGAATTAGGTTTCTATATTTCTTATCATTAGCTACATTGAGCATTTACTAAATTATTCCCCGAAGTCAAAAACAAAATGGAAACAATATCTACTGCATTGGCAAAAATCTAAATGCTTTCATGTTCTCCCTTTCCCCTACTTCATTCCCAATTTAAAAGTCTTTGTGAGGAAATGCTGCAGTTGATGCTACGACTATTTAAGGATCATCATTATGTCTGTGTGCTGTTCCTATAAACACAAAACTTTAAAGCACATAAAGCAGTAAGACCAACACCCTTGGTTCATTTGTTCAGATGAAGCTACTGAGGCATGAATAGTGTGCTGTATAACACCATGAAATGACCTAGGAGTGCCTATGATACACAGGTACAGTGAGACCTAGAAAAACAGAGTATTCCATGTTGAAACAGAGAGCCAGCACTACCTGATTTCCTTGCCCTGGCCTTACAGACCTTTGACAAATGACACAGGATTTTCCCCTTCTGCACAATGGAGTTCCATATGTGACCACCTCAGGGGAATATGCAAAGTTTGTATATTAACATTCAAAACCCACAAAGTTTCAGCTTCATTATTCTCTCCTTCCTCCCCACCCCCCAAAAGTTTTCACCTAAATGCAAATTAGTTTTAAGCTGTCACAAAAAGAATTAGTTGCTGCATTTCATGTGTTTTTGTTTTAGTAGTATGAAAACTATGTGAAAGTGCATTAAAAATTATATGTTAAATGATCCCTCCCAAGTCACTAAGTCACTGAAGCCCATCACTGCATATTTAATTACATTTTAAAATAAAAGAATATACTTGAATTGATAGAGAATAATGGCTGCTTTGGTGCTGCTGTAGACATTCATCTAAACACTTAAAGAAACACATGGATTACTGACCTGACAGGCCACCACAGTAACCTGAAAGAGCCTTTATGGTCTCTACTGTGAATTCTCCTTATTTCATGGACCCCTGACACAATGGATGGAAACAGGACAGAGGTTTATAATAGAAATGCTGACACAACCTTACCTATGGCTGTGCAAATGGTGTTTCTATAATTAAACTTTACAACTTCAGCAGCACTAGATAAGTTGCTCGTTTTTAATCATATTAATCAGAGACTCATGTTTCAATTGCCATATATTATCATGCAGTGTGAACTATAAAAATAAAAGATTCCCAGCTGCTAAATATCATAGCTGTTATGAAACACAGGAATATATCCAAACACTTCTCTGTAAGTGCAAATATACTGAAGGAAAACCTCAGTTGGTTATCCGTTTTAGTTTTTTTTTCCCTACTACATGGGTTCAACATAATGACCACAGAAAGTACTCCAAATGCATTACAAGAATATCACTGAGTAGCAAAAGTTTCATTAAGATCTGCCCTGTTTCAAATTTTCCTATCAGCACTAAAACAAGTCTACTGTTTTCTACGACAATGACAGTCAGAAGCCTGCTCCTTCAGAGAAAGGCACTGAGATTATTCTTCATGCAGGGCTGTTTTGTGTAAAAGCCAGCTCTCCAGCAATAGTGAGGAGTGGGTGGCCAAACTCTCACTGCTTTCAGTGGTCTGAGATTTGGAGTCTGGTACTGTTTCATGTAAATATTTCTCTTCACATTTTCTCTTCATTTGTCCGAGTGATTTACAGCTTTACTTCAGCAAGGAAAGTTTCTTCTTGAAAAAGCTACATTTGGTGCAAACTGAAGAGATGATGCATTGGAGCTGAAACTCTCTATTTTTACCAAGTTGGCATAACAATAAAATTAATCTGTAAGTAAAACTTGGCTGCTTATCATTCTGTATTGTCCTGAATTTGCAAATCCTTGCATGCTGCATGCCACTTTACATGTAGCATGTGATACATTCCCACACTGTCAGTGCCTGCTTCTCTACAGCAGCAGTTTTATAACACCTTCTGGAGCCAATTGTGCTTTCCTGTAAGATGGGTGGTACAGGTATGTAACCTGTGTGTAACAAGGGGTCCTGCAAATAATTAATGGCAAGAGCATGCCTGCAATTTTGTGTGGCAGAGTATGCAATGGACATTTCTGAACATTTTAAGAGCTGTAGCAATGCATAGCAGTTGCCATAGTGTTATTCTGACCCCTGAAGGATGGAAACAGAGTTAACTTCATATCCTTTTTTTTTCCAATTTACTCGGTATACTCTATGAATGTCAAACTCTAAACTGCATTAGCAGGATTTTTTAGTGCTTGCCCAGAACCATCCTCCAGAAATATGAATACAGTCATGAACTAATGGTGAAGCAACTTGAAAATACTGATGTTTTCAGGGAAGCAGGAAAAATGATTTTTCAGGCTGCTGTAGGGTAAAATTACTATGAGTTTGATAGTGCATTAAATCTAATAGGTATGTGAAGATCATGTTTATCAGGAGATGAAAAACCTACTCTGCCCTCACCTCTTCTTAACTGAAAAGTATTTTAGTGACATTTTGCTAGAATGAATTCAGAGTGAAGTGGGGAAGGACACAGGTCACTGACGATAAGATCACTCATTTCAGCTGAGTAAAGATTTCATCGGGCTTACATTTTTCAGAAAGTGCATGTGTTGGAGGTATGGGCCCTCAGCAATGCCTTTGTGAGCTTATCTATCTTCAAGGAATGCTTTTCCCCCTCCTCCCCCTGAACAGATAGGAAAAGTGATTCTCGATTCTAAACGGGGCACTAAGGCACATCCTGATACCGCTATCTTCGAGGACAATTTGCTAAAAACTCTGAGTTAAACCAGTGGGACTCCTGTTACACCTTTGCTCTTCACCCACTCGCTTCCAAGATGCTCGGAACGCGTCGAAGGACCCCATTTTCGGTTCCTGCCAATGTAACAGGTGTATGAAGCTGTTGTATCTGACAGTACTTTCCCCTCCCGTCAGTCACGCTGCTCTGTCACACAGCGAGGCAGCAGCGCCCTGCCAAAGCCGTGAGCACTCACTGCTCACACCGAGACAGACACACCGCTGTCTGCGAGGCGGCACGGCTCTGCCGGGAGCACCGGGAGAGGTCAGGAACGCCGTGCTCGGGGACAGCGACGGCGAGGGGAGAGCAGAGGAGAGGAGGAGGAGAATCAATTTTAATTTCGGGTTTGTTCCGCCTCCGCTCAGCTGTTGCCATGCTCCCAAGTCCCAGGTTGCGGCGTGACCTTGCAAAGGAGCGCGCTGCTCAGCGGGACCATGGTGCAGCCCCGCTGCCCGGGCTCCTGGCAGCCTCTCCCCGGGTGTGGCTGAACCAGCGCCTCGGCAGCCTCCCCCTCCTCCTCCTCCTCCTCCTCCTCCTCCGTGAACTCCCTGTCCCGGGGAAACTCCGCCAGCAGCACGCTGATGCACAAGGCAGCCTGCGAGAGGCAAACCCCTCGTCGGGAGCTGAGCAAGGATCTCCCCTCCTCTGCCCAGGTCTCCGTCCCTCGCTGCCGGGAGCGCTACAAAGTTAAGCCAAGTGATCGATACGCTATAGGAGCACATTATTCCACTATCGGCGACTGATGCCACTGATGTAATCAAGTTACATAATCACCGTCTTTGCACAAATACATCCATCTTCCTACAGACAGATCTGCATATCTTCTTCCATCCATTATGCATGAACTCGCCAGCAGTCCATGAGGGTACATATTTCCGCACGCACTATGTAACTTTAGCATTGCAGTGCATTGCACTGCACAACGTCATCACTATCGATTCCCTCAACCTTCCCCCATCGCCTCTTATCTGAACTGATTTTGCAGAGAGAGATTACCAATCTGCATTGCTCGGATCCCTTTAAATCTTTAAAGGCTGAAGTGCTTCCCTCACTCGCTTCTGTTCTTAAGAAGATGATCTTTCCTTTTTCTCCCGTCTCGCTTCACACCACAAGTAACGGGAATGAATTCCCACACAGTCCCTCAGCCAGATGCATGTATGTATGAAATACCGAAGATAGCATCTCTGTTTGCACATCTTCCAACTCCCATACACGTGGTCCGAGGTTTCAGTAGGTAAGTTATTGGGTAAAAAAGATATTTTGTGAGAGCAGCTGGATGAGATATTTTCAGGCTAGGGACATTTATGGTATTTCTCTACTATGAAGCTGAGGGGATTTTGTCCTTACCGCCCCTCGGTTTATAATTTCCTTGCAAGATTTGAAGGAACAGTTGTAATCCCAAATTACCAATGGCATTTAACCCCTTTAGCACCAGTGCACTGTACCACGATCAATAAGGATCACCACCTTAAAGTTTAACAACTTGAAGAGCAGATTTTCTATTCCTCCATTGCAGCTATGAAATGCAGCAGAACGCTGCACAGAGTTGGAAACCTCTATTTAACCAGAGGATGGGATCCGATCTCATATTAATTGGATTCCATCACAGAGGGCTTCTTTGCTGTCACATACCCTTTCCAGTCAAATACATTACAACCAGGGAAATAAAAAATTAAAAGAGTGAAAATTAAAGACTCCTTGCTCTTACAGTACTCTCCCAAATCCAGAGGATGCATGAATACAGAGGGAAGAGATTTTTTTTTTCTTTTTTTTTGATTTATCGCAAAAAGCACTCACCAGAAGACCTACTGCAGTTATTCCACTCAACTGCCAATAGCGGCTGGAGCCCCTCGCATCAGGGTAATGCAGCAATGCCGAAAGTGCCCATTTCAGTC
>VXBR01007699.1:510787-524315 GCA_013400215.1 Cisticola juncidis | reverse complement strand
CTCCCCGCGCCGCCTCGGTCCGCAGTGCCGGGCCCGCTCCGCTGCGCGCCTGCCGGGACAGCGCGGGGCACGGCCGGGAGGGGAGCGCAACACGCGCGGGGTCAGCCTGCCGCGCTTCACCTCTTGTGCTTTGTTTTATTTTTCTTCTCCCCTTCCCCTCCGGTTTCCCGAGCGAAGTGTTTTAGGAGAGATGATACATTATCTATTCTTGGATTTTTATAAGGCAAACTGTGGGCCTCGCTGTTGCCATGGGATCTTCTTTGTGCGAACTCTCTGAACTGTGTGGGAACAGTTTTATTTCCTTCCCTTCAGATTTTTGTCTTTATTTTTTTCCCCTTCTCTTCTGTAACTCTTCTGAAGATACGTATCAAAATGTAACTGCATTATTGCCAATTAAGATTAACAGCAGCTGCAAGGTGCATCTAATTAAGAATGTTAATTACTTCATGAAATAAATAGTCATTTGCAGATGTTTATTATACTAAGCAAATGTTCTATAAAACATAACTCAAATTCTGACACTCCCCTCAATACATTTGTTCCCGTTCCTGCTCAGAGGTGCAGGGGAATAGCCACCCCTTCTTCCATTGCATTTACCTTCCAGATGCACACACAGGGAAGAGATAGAGTGTGCATAGGTACGGGGTCGGATCAGAGGCATTTTGAACTCTTACAACCCATTGTATGTGGTGGGAGCGTGGATGAGCAGGAAAGAGCTGAGCAATGAGATATAAATGTGTACAGTTACAAATCTGTTTATATCTTTGTATCCTCTCCAGAACGAGGACAAAGAGACTGTGCAAGATTCACTTACCTCTTAATCCATCCTGGCTTCTTGTAGGGCCACAGAGAGGAATCCAAACTGCTACAGTTATTAAACCCCCAATATCTTACAAGAGAAGGGAGAAAAGAAAAAGCAGCCCATGGGAGAATGTGATTTTATTGTGGAACATGATAAAGGGTTATCGACAGGCAGATAACCGTGCAGAGCCAGTGGGCTGCAGGAGGGGTGGGAGCAGTTGCAGAATTTGTGGAATTTGCTCACACCTCACCCTACTTCGCCTTGTAACAGAATGGCATTCTTCACGTCAGATAAAAAAATAGATGAAACTAGAAATGAGTACAGCAACCAGTAGTCAAAATCCCATGTTAAAATAAAAGAATTAATATGACTGGTTAAACCAGGCATTCAGATACTACTATGATGAGTGATCCATATGCGTGGGCAGGTAAAAGAGACATGAAAAACTTTATGGGATTCTCTTTGTGGATCAGTATAGGGCATTTTATATTAGATAAATGATTCATACCATATACTTTAGAGAGCGGGTTTGGGTGCTTGATTTAGAAGCCCAGGCACCCTAGCTGTTTGACAGAGTGAGAGGGAAAGACAGAGGGGTTCCCAACTTTGATTCTCACCATTATCCTTTGGGAGAGCTGCTTTCTCACCATGGAGATGTGACAACTCCCAGACAGGCACTTCCAGACTCCCAGCACAGGCACCTCCATTATGGGAATTCCAAGAGTCTTGTGCCTTGACAGAGTGACAGATGCTTGAGGCTGCTCATAGTCTGCAAAGGGCAGAGAGTAGGAAGGAGGTGCTTGGGGCTAACCCTAACCATTTGCCTTCAGTTCCTGATGCTCTACAGATTTCTTTTCCACTGATAGCCAAGTCATTTAATGTCCCCGTCCTTTTGTTCCTTCTCTATATAATGTGAATTAACACAGTTCTTATTCATAAGGGTGCAGTGAAGATAAAAAGGTATTAATGTTTGTTAGGTGTTCTTACACAGTGGTCATGGGAGCTATGTACGTTCCCAGAGAGGCTGATTAAGTGTCTGGCAGAAGAAACGGAAAATGAAAAAGGGTGGAAGCCAAAAGCTGTGAACAAAATACAATGGAAATGGTAAAATGGCTGAAACCAGACTAATAACACAGAAAAGCTGTAGACCTTTCACACGTGCAAGATACAAACCACCTGTGTTCTTGAGTTAAATTTATCCCACAGTTAAAGAAACCAGATTTGGTTCATTTCTCAGTTACTGAATTGCTGTGAATAGCAATGCAGTTGTGTGGACACAAGCATGAGAGATTTTAATTTATTTTTTTCTCAGCCACATGCCTAATCTCTAATTGGCTTCATCCTCCCCTTAATAAGTATGGGTTTCATAATTTAGAAGAGGATCTCCTTTGTCATCATCATGACTTGTGTTTTCAAGATATTTCACCAAAGAGGAAAGCATAATCTTGTCTGTTTTGTAAACAGTTTTAATTCCATGGCGTTCAGTGCATGCTGAAATGTTTAATATGGATGAGTAGTGTATCTTGTACCTGAACTATGTGTGTGTTCTTGATGCCTTGTGTCCCTTGAGAAAAGGAAGAGGCACAAACCTCATCCTCACATATACCTCAGTGTGTGTCTTTGGAAGGATCATCGCATTTAATGTATATTAAGGAAAGGGGATTAGTGCAGTCAAGGGAAGCTTCCTTTTCTAGAAGTAATACATATCTAAAATGAAAGGGCTGACAGAGAATATGGGTCTGGAGAACGTTACCATCATGCAGAATGCTCTTGGTTAGGAAATCCAGCTGCTTGAATGGGCACTGCCCAAGAGCTGATACCATCTCTTAGCTGCCAGGGATTCTATGAAACTTCATGGCTTAATGCTTACCCTGCCAGCAAATCTGTCCAGAGTGTCCAAAGACTGACAGGTCTTGATTTCTTGCTACCTACATGTGGATTTTAGGTGGTAAATATTGTTTCCATTTGTGTATTTATTTTCCCTTTTTTAGCAAATGCAGTGGGAGAAACAGGGTTACACAAAACACCAGCACTTGCACATTCTCTTGCTGAGTGTGCATATACAATGGAACTATGACATGATATGAATCTGACAGCATGGAAAACAAGCATAGATTTTTAGATTTAAAAAGTAATGAAATCAGAATTTCCAAACAAAAGGCCTTCACTCCCCCACTAAAAACACCAAACAAAACCCCTGCTCATGTAAAAATCTACATCTGAACCCTTTGTTCCTGGAAAATGCACTCTCAATCTAATTACTAAACAGCTTCAGTAAAGAAAAAAGGTCAGCATTTTGTCTAGCTATTTTCTTTTCCCCTTTTCAAAACACAGTTGCATTGATCCTATTAGAAACAGGTTCCCTTTTTGTCCACTTCTGGCAGACTAAGTAGCCTTGAATCCTTCAGAGAGAGCAAAGTAAAACCTGAAACCTGCTATGTGATTTTGTTAGTTCTTGAGTTGTTGTATATTTTGTTATACATAATTACATTTTATTTGTTGAGTGCTTTATATATTTGTACCTTACATATTACATCCTTTTCATAAGTTTAGACAAGAGCATTCAAGAAAGAAGATATCTTAAAGAGAATAATCCCTAATTCTGTATCATGTGAAAATTTAGAAAACAATTTTCTGTACAGAGGAGCCTGACTCTAACGAGTACATACCTAGTCAGGGAATACTCATCTCATAATGAAGAGATTTAATCACAAAAATTCTTGTTCATAGTTTTAATTGCATCTGCATTTTTTCTTTCCTGAACCACTGTTGGGTTTGCATGGCCAGATTTTGGTAGCAGGGGAAAGAGCTACAGGGGTGGCTTCTGTGAGAAGCTACTGGAAGCTTCCTCCACGTCCAGCAGAGCCAATGTGAGACAGCTCCAGGATGGACCCACTGCTGGCCAAGGCTGAGCCCATCAGGAATGGTGGGAACACCTCTGTGATAGCATATTTGAGAAGAAGATAAAACAAACAAATTAAGTACTGTGCAGTTGTAATCACAGCCAGAGAAGAGCAGGGTGAGAACATGTGAAAGGAACAGCTCTGCAGACACCAAGGTTGGTGGAGGGGAGCAATAGAGGGGCTTTGGTGGGTGGGTGGCACCCAGACAGTGTAAACCCCCCACCACCACATACACCTTTCCATAAGTACAACTGAGCTGTGCTCACTGCTGAGCTGTGTTGTCCCAAAGGCTGCAGTTGCACTGTGCTTTTCTTGTTGGTACCATTTTTGTGTGACTAATTCAGCAGCTTTGTGCAGAGCACAAAAGCTGTCAGACAGCTCAGGCTCTCTGGCACCCAGCTCTGCCAGGGCCTCGCTGCTGAGACAAACCTCCTGTGTCAGGTACTCGGCAGTTGTAGGTGGTCTGAGCAAGGCATTACAGAAGCTGTGGATGAAAAGTGGCATTGCATAAAAGCTAAATGTCTTGTTACTACTTTATCACATGCATTTAATTGATTTTTAATGATTACAACCCCCAGAATTTACATATATATGTATATACATACACACACACATATATATATATTAGCCTTGTTGTCCTTCAATTTATTGCTTTAACCTAATATAGCAAAGGATAATGTCAAGGTAATTAAATGCTCATCCCTTGCCCATTTTTAATTTTGTAGAATAAATGGTTACTTGCTGTTCCCCTAGTCTTTCATTAGAGTATCTCAAATGAAGATAATACCCATCCATAAGCTGCTTAGAACATATACCTCATCTAATTAAACAGTACTCTGTCACAAGATGAGAAAACTGAAACGATGGGGTGTATTCATGCATTAAAAAAATTCTGTATGTTTCATTTCAGAGTTGCTTTAGTTTTTTCCCCCGAGGAACCAACAGAAGGCAGCAATAAGGGATTATTTTCTTTTGCAGGACTGTTTAGTTTTAAATTCAGTAATATAAATCTCATCCAATTCCTATAAAGTCTATATAAAGACTCCTATGGCTTCAGTAGGCGCTACAGCAGTCTTGTACTAGTGTTGTCTAACAAAAAATCATAAATTGGAGATTTTAAATGCAAGCATTATTTGGAAAAAAGTTGAATAAGAACGAGTGATCCAAGTTATCAGAGTAACCCTTTAGCCAGTGATGTGTCCCAGCGGTGGCCAGGGCTGGATGGCTGCAGGTGAAAAAAACAGGGCTGGTGACAACCAAAAGCAGTTCTCAGGTAATGCCCCTCCCAACTTCTGACAGCTGCCAGTACAGGGATTTTCACTTTTCATCATGAGAAAACGCTAGTCACAAATGTGAAAAGTGGTAGAAATTAGGAGACTAATTGATCTGAAAAAAACCCACTAACAACACAGCACCCAAACCCTAAAGGAAACAGACCACAAGCAAATCTTTGTTGAATCATCCAGCTGCTCTATGAAAAACTTTTAGTCTTTCTATTAATTTTTTTTCTCTTTTTCACTCTAAAAATTGCCAGAAGGTAGAAAATGTGCCAGAAGAGCAGTTCTAATGGGCTGCTGCTCCCTCCCTGCTGTGCTGCTCCCCTGCCCAGCACCTCCTTCCAGCCCACTGCAGCCACTGAACCCTTCTGTTGCTGAAAGCTTTGCTCAGCAGGAAAGGGACATTTCCAAGGCCTCCTGCCTGCCTGTGGCTGGCAGTGGCAGGGCCAGGTGTCAGAGACGTTCCCCAGCAGCCCTGTCTGACCCATCCATGTGGATATTACACACAATTTAATAAATATCATTTCTGTGCACTCCTGGTCTGTCAGCACCTGCCCATTCTCTCTGAGAGATGTGGCATCTGCCCTGTTTGCATGAATGGGGTGTATGTGGTCATCTTGTCATGAATGCGTGCATAACACAAATTTTGTTCCTTTGACTGCAGAGTCATAGGTTGAAGCCTTCACTCCCTCACCACTGAAACTACTTCTGCAGCTTGGTGCAGGTTGACCAACCCAAAGTGGAGGCTTGCAGGCCAGGGGAGCCATGGGACTGCCAGGAGCAGCTGGGTGCTCACTCAGGTGCAGCTCCACATGAGCACGTTCCCAAGGAACTGTGGCTACTTTCATCCTGATGTACACTGAGTACTAAACTTTCATGTATCAAAGAGTGTGACTAACAAAAACAAAATCAAATCCAGAAATTGCCTGTGTAGATGTAAACCACTTTGACAGGAACAGACTAAAGTTTAACTGGTTTAATGTTCCTGAGAAAAAATATCCTTTGGAAAGTTATGAAGCAGAATAAGAGATTGCTAAAATCAAAGGTGTGTGAATTATCTACCTCACAGAGCTCACGAATCAATTACATATAAAGCTATACATGTCAAAATTAATTAATGTAAGAAATGTTTATTATTCAGTGTTGTTGATTTTCTGCCTGCCCACTATACACACACGTGTGCATAGCAAGGAACTTGATTTTGTGCTTACCAATGCAGCACTTTAGCAGCTGCAAAGGTTTGTCCTAGTTATTAATATAAGTGATTAGAGTCATCTGCAGTCAATATTTTTTGTAGCTTTATTTTGCTGTGTGGATGCCTTGGGGAGATCTAGACCTCTACATGTAGACCTGGGCTGCACATGTGGGAATAGCATACTGAGGGCAAGCAGGGGAAACACAGGCAGTGGAAAAGGAGAGAGCAAAAATCAACGCCTTTATTAGATGTATGACAGGTCTTGATTGCCGAACCTGGGTGAGAAAAATGTATCAGTACAGGGGTACTATGGACCCCCTGTCTAAGGTGGGGACAATGACTGTAAAGGAGATTAGAAAGATTATGAAGGCAAGCAAAAAAAAAATGAAAAAGGTGATAGTGATACAAAACCTCAGCTTGGGTGTTATGGTGGAATATGATGAGTAAAGTTTAGGACATAATAAACAGTTGCTCTTTGAACAACTAAGCGAAGAACTCACAAGAGGAGAAGCAGCTCTTTATTTTTTAGCAGTGCACAAGACCCAGTTCAAGAGCCAATTATTTAAGTCCCATGGTACAATAATCTCTGTGAAGTATGCAGATTCCTGAAGCAAATCTTTCCAGATCCCTTCAAATAGATATCAAAACAATCTCACCTTCTCTTACTTAAAAATTATTTTACTTTTTTTTTAAAGAGGGGCAATATGCAAATATAATAGAAGTTAGTTAAAATGAAATTAAAAGAATACACTTCAAATGGTAAAATATTAGTTGGTGCAAAGAATGCTGTTCAAAGACATAATGTTACAGGCTTGGTGAAAGAACCCATCAGATCCTTATAAAAGGGCTAGCTTGATCCTGACGAATACTAAAGGGTCTTTTAGAGATGGAAAAAACCCTTCTTTCCAACATGAAAATCACAGCCAAATAATTGGAAATTATATATAGTAAATTAAATGTAAAGCTATAGCAACTCAGCCCTGACAAAAATGTTGAGAACCAACCCACTAACAGCATATAACATAGAGAAAAAATATTTTCAAACTCATTAGAAGATGAAATTTGCCATCATTGGTAACAACAGATGATTCAGTAGGATGAGAATTAGCAGAAAAAACCCCAGTCAATAGAGCAGTCACGAGTTGAAAAACAGTCAACTTATAGATATTGTTTTAATAGATATGAGATGTTTTAGCATCTAAAGGTGTTAAAATTATTATTGCTACCATAGTTTAAAGTATTTTTTGTTTCACAAAAATCTTCTAGTACTCACAGCGAAAACTATCAATTATCAAAGTTTCTCAAAAATGTGAGATTAATATTCAATAATTTCCAACAATCAATCAAAACATCAAGAATGATTGGGACAAGAAATGAAAACAAAACCGAAAAGAAACATTTTACTACAGTATAAATCCATAGTGATTTTTTTTCTGGAATATGACTCACGATTGGGTCACTCTGTCTCAAAAAAAAGTCTTAATTGGTAATTAGTATTAAGCAAAGTTACTAGCAAGAAAATAGTCAAATAGAACATGTTTGCTCAGAGAAATGGAGGGTGACTGAACAGAGTAGTCTATTTAGTTTGCAGAAGATGATACAAAGAGAAATATGTGAGATCTGTAAAGTTGCACTGCAAGGACCAACGTTTTCAGAACAGAAGAATGAGGGGGCAGCCAGTGAAATTCTGCTGTGACATTTTCAAAACAGATGCATTACAAATAAGTAAATTGCATAATTCATTCATTGCCTCAGGACATGTTGAAGGCCAAAGTATAAATCAGTTATGAAAGATTAAGCACATTCTTGTTGGAGAGGCCTTTCTTTTGTATTAAACAATAATCAGACTACAACTTCCAGCCAGAGAATGCCTAAACCGTGTGCAGCCAAGGCAGAAGGACACACCAGAGAAATAGTCTGCCTCACTTCTTTCTTGCACCCTTTGCCTGGATTTCTTTTACCAGTCATTCTTAGGCATGACACATTGGGCTAGCTGGGTCTTTGTACTGAATCTCCATGCATATATTGGGTTTTTTGCTTTTATGGTATTGAAAACATGAAAGTTTTGCATTATTGAAAGAGTTAATGCATGTTATGTATGTGTAATGGAACACAGGATCTGGAAACAAATGACAAGGAATGTCACTTGCCTGGGTTACTTTACAGAAATTTGATTTTCCATTGGTGTTTACATCTATGTAAAAAGGGAGTAAAAAACTGCTACCAGGTAAGAATTCCTGAATTCATTCAACGCTCATGTTACAGGTATAAATACAAAGACATTATGATTTCAATAGAAGAAAGATGAGAGATCCTGAAAAAGCAGAAACTTAGGCTCAATTTCACTTATGCCTGTGAGGCACCGTTAATAAAGATATTGAACCATATTAATTATACCACTCCTTTCAAAATGGTACAACCCCCTTCACTTTTATGTGTTTTATTTGTTGGAGGTTTGGGTTTGTTTATGTTTTGATCACTTTATTTATGGCTTACAACCTGCAATCTTACTAGTAGAGCTTCTGATATTTGAGGAAGGTTAAAAATCTGTTTATAGGACCAAAACTTTCCTAACCTTCCTCAGATCATCACTCAAAAATATGTTTGTGGGTGATGGCAGCATGGAGAGATCTTTTGTTATTGGCAGCAAAGGGGTTAAAGGAAAGGGGCTTTATTATGGCTGTGGAGGGGTTCTGTTCCTCTCTGAATCTTTCTTCCAGTCTGTACAGGAACAGGAGAGCCTTGGTAGGAGAGTGTTGAACCCTCCTGAAAGGCTGTGTGGCTACAGGGAAACTTCACAGCACAAACAGATGTGAGGTCTCACACAGCTCAGTAGGAGTGCCAGCTTTTCCTGATGTGGATCTGTGAACAATTCTGTCAAACTTCTGCTATCCTCAGTGTGAAATTCAAATTTCCCACGTCCAACATTTTCGTCTTCTGGCTTTATTTTTTCACATTAATATTCTCTTGAAATAAACAGCAAAAATAAATGCTACAACATTAGCATGATTGTTACAGAAGGTCTGTGACAGCACAGAAAGCAAGCTGCAGACAATGAAAAACGAAGGATTAACAATTACTGAGATTTAAAAGAACAGTCCTGTATAACTTTGTTCAAGGGACCTGGAAAAAATGTCACTTCCGTTTCAATGGGTAGTTTTGCCTTGCTTGATCTTAAAATGCCAATTTTTTTCAAAGGCCAGGATTCTTCTAAGGGGACAACAAGCTGTTCCTTGTGAGGTCAGCAGTGACGGTGTAGCATTTCCTGAAAGAGGAGAGACAGCAGTCAAAGGAAAGGGGAAAGTTTTGTTTTCAGCAGTGAAGAGAGACGAATCAGAGTAAGAAAAAAGAGGATAGTGGCGAGGTCTGAAATGGAGGCAATGTGATCTGAATGTTGATGAGGAGGCATTGACAAGATGAAAGATCTCTCTCTGTCGCGCTCTCGCTCTCTCATTTCCAGCGTGTAGAGTCTGTCCTGTTGACACACTCTGTGCTCTTTTTATATCACAGAACTGCAGCAAACAGGATTCACAATCAGTGGGGATGACACAATTTATATCTATAAATTGAATATATATGAATATATTGTAGCATATAAATAACATAGCTCAGCACTCGCCACCATTCTCCCCCACTGTCTGAGACCCTTCAGTCCATGTAACTGGACTTTCCCAAGGTTTGAGGATGCTTCTCTGAGTGATTTAGGCTGATTACAAACACAGGAGATCCATGAGGTACGCACAATTCATGCCCACTCTCCAGGGCATACAGTATAGTTAAATATTCAGGTGGTTTAGTTATATGTCATTTAAGTGTATTCATAATGTAGCATAGTTCTGTGTTGGATGTCAGTACTCACAGGAAATCCTGTTTTTCAAAACAAAACAACAAAGACAAGCAGACATATTATGTTTGAAAATAGAAGTTTGTCAAACTTTAAAAATAAATAAAAAACCACTTTTAATAGTAGATATACCGAAGTCAGCTCAAGCTCTTGCTTCAATACATGCATTAGGGAAAGTGTCACTCTCCAGCCATCAAGCCATTGGTTTTGATGGCAGTTCCTGTCAAAGAATCAAGGTCTTGAAATCTGCTTTCAAAGAATCAGCTGTTGCTGAGTGCTCAGAACAGTGTGTATTGTCCCAGAAAATACTTTTTCACCGTGTAGAACAGCCTATAGTGGCAGGTCTCACTATGGACCCAAATGTGTTGACATATTTTGAAGTATGCAATGTGCAGGCAACAATACTGTGCCTTGAGATTAAAAAAAAAAAAAAAAATCTAAATTTTATGTTGTATCTGAGGTAGTACTGGCTTTATTGTCCTTCTGTAGAATGACTTTTTAAAACCAGTGCATAAGAAGCTTTTTAGTTTTTCCCTCTCTATAGTACAGCTATAGGGAAATTGTGATTTCACTGGGATAAGTGAAGAAAATCAAGGAAGCCAAGGTCTTTTTACTCTTTAGTAAAAGGCTTGTTCACTTTTGTAGCTAATTTGCCTAAGAAGAGTAAAATTAAATTATATATTTATCTGCATTATATATAGAAGGTTTAGTTAGTTAATACTTAGGTAGCTCTTCATAAAGGTAAAGTACATTTTATTATTGTTGAATATTTAACAGCAAGTAGTATGCAGAACAGTTTCCTTAGAATTTTTTAAAGGAACTTCTGGAAGGTTTCCCTGAAATTCAGTAGGTCTTGACTCCACTGTGATTTACTGAGATACTTGAAGCAAAGCAGGTTAGTTACCTTGAAGTATATCTGTGTATATGCTGTTATTTCACCACTAGGAAAAAAAAGTTATTTAAATTTGCCCATGTGCAGTTACAGAAAATAAATACGACTGCAGAGGATGCAGAATTGCTGGGACACCTCAAACAAAGTTGTTAGCTGGTAGGCAGTTGCCTGGAACATCAGACTTGTGGGTACTATAAAATGGCTGTAACCCTGCTCCCTGCTTTGCTGTGTTAGAGCCTCAGAGATCCAGGTTTGCTGCTGGTAGTGACCCTGTGCTGACATGGATTTGTGGAAATGCATTGAATCTGGACTCCACCTTTTGAAGAATAAAATTCAAAATTAAGCATTCCACTGAGAAGCACAAATTTGCTCTAGAAGAAATGATAACTACCCAAGCTCACCTTCATCTGCTTCCACACAAGGATCAGCATGTCAGGGTACTGTCCCTGCTGTCACAACCTTATCTGATCACACCCAGGCTGAGCAAAAGGCAACAACTGCAAAAGAACCGGATAGTGTTAATTCAACACTAATCTATTAGGATAATTAGGAAATTCTGAACTTTGTTGCCAACCATGTTATGAGGATAGGAAAAATACAGAGAAAAAAACAAGCAAAATTATAAATCAGACCAATTTTCTTTGAAAGTACACTTTTTTTTTTGTTCTGAATGGAATACCTGACAGGTAGAAGGCAAATTCAAATATTAGTGCTCAAAAGCAGAATTTTTTTTAACTATTAGCCATTATGTTTTTTACATCAAGTTATTTTATGGAAAATTGAAATTCCTAGCAGGCTGGAAACACTTACTATTAATACCCCATTAAAAAAAAATAGTGTATAAATCACATATGGAAAAATGCACATCTCTTTTATAACTGCATGTATCATTAGGGTCTGGTATTACAAGCTGTTAATAAGCAATGCATTTTCTCAGGAAATGGAGGTTTGGAATTCATGTGTCAATAAACACTCTGTAAATTTCCAATAATTTTACTATCTCTGGTCACTACTTTTACNTATATATATATATATATAAAAGGCAGTCCCTTAAGAGAAAAAGTAAAACATTCTTAAGCTAGTCTTTGGTTTTAAATAGAGACCTGATTATCATTAATGACTGTATAAACATTGATCTTTGTCAGAGGATCACAAATTGAGTACTTATATTGGGTTTTAAATGTTTGTCTGAATCAATACCGTGATAACTTTGCTCTGTATTGTAACAAATTAAAACAAGTTTTCTGCCACTGCAATTTGTGATGCTAACTCTGGTAATTAGGGCAGAACTATTCTTCCATAACTTTAGGCTCTCATCATCATCATCATCATCATCATCATCATCATCATCATCATCATCATCGTGTCATCATCACCCTGAGCTCCAAACTTCCTTTATAGGCATGGGGGAGAAACAGAAGCTGGTTTAGAATGATTCAGCTCATTCTAGTGTAGACATCTAAGTGAATCTCACCTTTGAAGGATCTATTTCACTCTCTCAACTAGACAGGAAAGTGGATTAAAAGCTTGGAAATAGAAGGTATATGACAGATGCCTAAATCTTTGTGGGGTTATTCCTGTCATTAATATGTAAAGAGGATATAAAATAATAAGCAGAAGTGAATTTCTGGATTTAGANTACAGAGAAAAAAACAAGCAAAATTATAAATCAGACCAATTTTCTTTGAAAGTACACTTTTTTTTTTGTTCTGAATGGAATACCTGACAGGTAGAAGGCAAATTCAAATATTAGTGCTCAAAAGCAGAATTTTTTTTAACTATTAGCCATTATGTTTTTTACATCAAGTTATTTTATGGAAAATTGAAATTCCTAGCAGGCTGGAAACACTTACTATTAATACCCCATTAAAAAAAAATAGTGTATAAATCACATATGGAAAAATGCACATCTCTTTTATAACTGCATGTATCATTAGGGTCTGGTATTACAAGCTGTTAATAAGCAATGCATTTTCTCAGGAAATGGAGGTTTGGAATTCATGTGTCAATAAACACTCTGTAAATTTCCAATAATTTTACTATCTCTGGTCACTACTTTTACACTATATCACACACATTTTCACACTGTGTAGTAGGGGCATCTTCTTGCTGATACAGACAGATACAACAGTGAATGATTCCAAGTTAATGGAAGGATTATAGATTGTGAGGGATCTTTCAGGTAATTTGTTTCCCCTCCTGTTTGATTTTCATGCAGTTCTTCCCCACAATGGCCTATCTCTCACATATTTATTTTGTGTGGCTTGACATTAAATTTTAAAAATCCTACTGAAATAAATGACCAATATGTAACTGTCAGGTTATTCTAGATCTGTGACTTATATCTGACTGCATATTTACGAATTTTTGAAATGGAAATACTTATAGTAAAATCCCCAGACAAGTATTGGAAAAAAAGCCGAAAACTAAACACCAAAGCAAACCAAACTTAAACTCCTATACAAATCAAATTCTGATTTAGTGATATCAGCAATGATAGAAAAATGATGGAAAGTTTGAGGTGTTTCCACAAGGGCGTATATATATATATATATATATATATAAAAAGCTTTGCTTTTGGGAATATTAGTTATAGATACCCCACACTCCATCAC
>VXBR01007699.1:499888-510640 GCA_013400215.1 Cisticola juncidis | reverse complement strand
TCATCATCATCATCATCATCATCATCATCATCATCATCATCGTGTCATCATCACCCTGAGCTCCAAACTTCCTTTATAGGCATGGGGGAGAAACAGAAGCTGGTTTAGAATGATTCAGCTCATTCTAGTGTAGACATCTAAGTGAATCTCACCTTTGAAGGATCTATTTCACTCTCTCAACTAGACAGGAAAGTGGATTAAAAGCTTGGAAATAGAAGGTATATGACAGATGCCTAAATCTTTGTGGGGTTATTCCTGTCATTAATATGTAAAGAGGATATAA
The DNA here is from genome assembly GCA_013400215.1 of Cisticola juncidis. NCBI lineage: Eukaryota > Metazoa > Chordata > Aves > Passeriformes > Cisticolidae > Cisticola > Cisticola juncidis. The sequence goes on along the minus strand of VXBR01007699.1, from coordinate 510,357 downwards.
AATAATAAGCAGAAGTGAATTTCTGGATTTAGAAAGTACAACATTGCACAAAAAAAGGTGTTTTTTCAATGGTTACAGTATTGTTCGCAAGTAAAATTTTAGTAAAATTTATGCAGAATATTTTTTTTGAAGTTACCGTATCTATGTGACCCTGAATGCAATACAAGGATTCCAAGGGATTGCCAAAAAATCCTGCTCACTTGCAGAAATGGCTTTTTACATACCTAGGAACACAGAAAAAGGAAAACATACTTTTTGTTGGGTTTTTGTGATGCTTTATAATAGCATGCTTATACAGACACTCAATGATACTTTCAAAATAGGAACTCAGTACTAATATCCTGAAATCTCTAAGCACCTGAAGAGCAATTACGAAATTGTGACTAATAGCCATCAGCTCTAAAAATAACCCTAAAGGCACTTTTTTGTAACCCACAAATAGATCCCTTCTTGTACGTTCTGCTTACATCTGATATGGTGATCAAAGCCTTGTGGAAGGAACCTATTTATTTCTTTTAAAAGGAGAATAAAGTGAAGATTATAATAAAGTTTCCAAGGAAACTCACTGTTGAAATGTACTCCAGCATCTATTGTGCACTGTCAGTGATCATCAGTAAACCTCAGGTAAACAATGTCACTTTTTTTTCAGTTTTCATCTCAAAAGGAGGGATAAAACTGAAGTCACACTCTTTTCAGTACAAGCTGTTTGATATAATGTCACTGGGTTCTTCCAGTTACCTGTGGCCAAGGATGGTAAAGCACATAATGGATGGTTTACATCAAAAAGTAGATATTAAATATTACATATTTCTGGGTTTGCATGGGATTATTCCTCATTTCCTCTAAATTTGCAACTTAAGTTGTTTTAACTTTTGTGAGTGATTTTAAATATCTATGTAACTATGTCAGAGAGGATAGAAAATAACTGGGGAAAGACTTATGCATTTCTTGTTTACTTCCCAGGACATAATCAAAAAATCAACAGCTATTGCTTTTCTTCAGGGTTATTCCACATTAGCTAGGGTTTTTTTAATCACTCATAACCAGCTAATTTTTTTCCTTTCTTCTAAGTGGGAAGGTGCTGCAGTTTTCAATTGCTCAAGAGAACAAAATTGGAAAGTTTCAGCAATAAGGGATATTTATCAAGTCACTTTTTCTTTTCCCTCTTTTCCAGACTGGACTTTGGTTTGCAACTATAACATTTATTTAGCTTCAAAGATTAATACTGCTTGATGCTATCAGGCATTAAGGGTGTGACTGGCTTATAAAAATCTACACATATAAACAAGGAATGATACCAGAGATTATACTTCCATAAGAGGCATCTAATGGCATCCATGGCTATTGTTTACTTGTCAAGAAAACAGCAATCTTTGAAGCAGTTTTATTACTTGAGGTTATTAATTTTGGCACTTGTACCTGTAATTTTTCCCTGCAGCCATATTTTCAGATGTTTCTTTAGGTAAATGTAAGAGAAAATAACTCAGTTTTTAGGGGGAATGTCACCTTTGTCCGCTATAGCCAAAAGAAAAAAAAAAACACCTTAATTAAAAATCTTTCCTCAAATTTCTCTCCTTGCCAAAAGGACAGCGTGACATAGCATGAATAAATCCTTAACTAAGCTATAGTCTGCCAATAAAATTCCAATTTAATGGACACTGAAGCAAAAAGACATCAAAGCTAAGGTTGTAGCTCATTTGTTTTGCCAAGCAGTGGTTGAAAGTGCTTAAGATATTGTTGAATTGTAATCAATGTCCTTTTCTCTTACAAATACACTTCTTTTTTTTTCTTGTGGTTACAACTATTTGGTCATTAATCGATTTTTTTAAGGCTTAGTTAATTATAATTTGACTGTAAATGGAGCAAGTTTAGCCCAAGGTAGAGAGAGGCTCTTCAGTTAAGCAGGAGAAAACAGAGAAAAAAATTACTATTTTGGAAAAGAGGTGTGCTTATAATCAGGAGAAGGGGTCTAGAAAGAGAAAAAGAAATTAAGGAAATTCCCAGTTCCCATTTGAATTTTTTATAAATTAGGGCTTTCTCCATACATCTAGGACTCTGAACAACAAACACACACACACAAACATTAATTTGCCATTTTAATCCAATCTGATTTTGCACCAATTAGTGGTAGAAAGGACACTCTTAGGAAGAACTGCACTTAATTTTTGTGGGAGAAGCTGATAGGAAGTAATAGGTGAAACAGGACTATGAGACAGAGGAATTGTGAGGGTACAGCTCATCTGCTTGCAGTGTCTATCAATTCTTTCTTAGATTACCTGGTCAGAAAGAAAGTTAACAGGAATCATGTGTAATACAGCACGAGTTCTATTTCAGAAAATGGTTTGTAAGGTCTTGTTCCTTGTTGAATGCAGAAGTGACATGATAACTGAGGCAAAGTCACAAAAATTTTTCAATTTGGTCTTCCCCATAAATTTTATTTGGGGTAGATATATTTGTGTCCATTCCCTTCTCAGGCAGCTGAAACTTCAAATTGCTATGATATCTAAATTTCCAGCTGACTTTGGGAGTCCTGAGAATGCTGAAACTTTCCTTTCCTATCCTTAAGTACATAACATATGATTTGCACCTATCCTGATCTGGTATTTTATCATAATTACTGTGTGTTGTTCAGAAACTCCCATGTTCAGCTCTCTATATTTAAAATGGAGCTGAAATTTGTTCAGAGATCTCTTATGCTTCACTGAATTTGCCTACAACTCCCTTGGGAGCTTTTAAATAGGAGGAGGGCTGGGGGATGGCAGCAGGATCCTTATTTGTACACCCAAAAGAATGAAGGAATTCAATGTCACCAAAATGTAGAACCAAGCATTCCCCATGTCAGGTAAGCCCTGAGAAGGCAATCTCTGCTTGCAAGGAAAGGATTCAGCCAAATCCTTATCCCTCTTCAGTAAGGGTAACTCAGGAAATTCTTGGCCCAGTTAAGCAGTCATGCCTGCCCTAGATCCGTGGGAAGGCTGAAGCCAGAATGGGTCTTCTTATTCTTGTGGTATTTAAAATAAACTGCATTTTGAAAAGAGGAGTTGTAACATTTGTTAAAAGGCTGTATTTGAACTGCTGAGCTGCAAAGGCCCTTTAATACTTTTTTTTCTTCGTTTTTCCCTTGGAATTGTTAGCTAAGAACACACAACAAAGAGAAGATATAAAAAAATCCTTCAACTTTTCTGTGAAGCAGCAGGGTTGCCAAAAATTCCTGCTCAATCCACCCCCAAATAATCCTCAGCAGAGCAGTCTTATTATCACTGCTCCCTGAGGACAAGAGCTGAGAGTGAGGCAGTCACAGAGAAGCTCCCCCTCCCTCAAGGTGTCTTTAGGAATTTCCCACTCACGAGAACTAGGTCTGTGTGACCAGAGGATGAAGACAGAATGCATGGATTCATTTGGCTCTCTGCTGTGGATCTTCCTAGCCCCAGGATTTGTTCCTCAGCCATTTAAATTAACATAGCATTAAAATATGACAGGATTATGTTCTATGGGCTCATTAACACATTCCTCTGGTGCAATGGGAGACAAGGGATGCTTGAGTGCTCAACCACCCGAGGCATGTATTAATGTGATTGGCACCCCCTGCAATGTCTCAATACATTGAAATAAGACTCCTACTGAATACAACTTTGCATTTTACATGCAATTTTTCAAATGTACCATGAAAGTATTTATCTTTTCATTCCACCAAGTAATTCTCAGGTTTGTGATGGGAGAAGAAGTAGTTTTTCCTCTAAACCTACTATTAGATTGTAATATTTTTCCTCATTCGTGTGCTCTTCCTTTCTGTCATAATTTTCTTGCTTAACTCCCATGAATTTAGCAAAGCAAACTATGATACTTCTGGATTTTCATTTTTTTCCTCATGATAAGTTTGCCTGGCTGCTGCACTCAACAACCTTTGAAAGGCAGGCTGAGATTCTTTCAAGCTCGTTTATTGTTCGAAAGCCAAATGGAAAGCTGATCACTGTTCCCCATTCATTTTTTTAAATTCAAGCAGCTCCACAGTTGTGTTTGTAAATACAACCAACCATAAAAGCGACATAAATTCCACCCCTGAGTGTCTGCTAAGCCTACAAGCAGTGGAGGATGCAAAAACTTGGAACCAAAAGATACCAGCTGTAACCTGCACTTACCTGCAGATCATTAGGTGGCAGTCTTCCCTCTGGCTTAGCACTAAACCAGAAGAGCAGAAATGAAGTCTGGTTTTGGAGCAGCCATTGTTTTAAAACTGCCAAGATGCAAAACTGAGATTATTGGGGTGTGTAGTCACTAAAGATGTGCAACAAATTTTGAAAAAATAATGTTGTTGGGCACAATAACTTGTCAACATTCAATTAGGAAGGTTCTCTACGTTTAGACATATTATTCTGGCCTCAGCTCTTGTGGATACAGGTCATCATGTCACAGACAAACACATACATAAGGAGTGTAAAAAAGCATGGCTGTACCTTAAAACCTAAGTACCAATTGTTACATATGCCCACTGTGACATTCATGTTCAATTGCTCTTCAAATGAACAGGCAAGAATTCCCTCCCGCAAAAAAAAAAAAAAAAAGGAGTTTCTTTCTAAAAACCCAAAGATGTTTGAAAATCAAAATGTTGAATATATTTCAGATGTCAGTTGAACACACTCATGCATGCATTTTCCTCTACACACACATGTATGTATAGAGAAAATCAATTACTCTGAGTCAACATTTTCTTGTATGGCGTATTTTAAAGCCTAAGGAATGCAAGAACTTATCTTCTCCTAGTCCTTAGGAGGTAAAACAGATTACCCACATTTTGTAGAATATTTATGCATTTTACCAGTGGTCAATCAGATAGTTTGCAATAAGGCCAGGAATGGAAGCAGATCCAGGTAGGCAGGTCTCTTCTTTCCTTATCTGTTATTCCTTATAACAAGAAAGCCTGCAGTGCCCTATCTAAGGTGTTATTTAAGTAGAATTTGATATAATTTGAACTTTAAAGCTATGTTTGAGACCCTAGGTATCTACTGAGGAATTTTATCCAAGAGTGAGAATGAGAGCTCTCTTGTTGTCTTTTGCTATAAATGCTGGAATTTACAACTGTCTCAAGTTTAAAATTCAGTGGAAGCTGAAAAGTGCCTTTTTTTTTAAACTAAATCTTGGACCTTTACGTGTGAATGCAAAAGACAGAAGATCTTGATTCTTCTGGTAAATTCTAGTGCTGTGTTTCTGTGGGAAGAAAGTTTTTCAAGAATTTTGTCTTCTGTAATCAGCTCTTATTCTGCTCCACACCATCACTTTGCATCTAGAAGACTGCATGGCACACAGCATCACAGTTTAGGGTTCCTTTGGGTTCACTTTGGCCTTTTTAACTTTGTGGGGCTGTAAGTTACACTGGGGGGTTCATGGACTGAGAATTGTCACCTGACTGAGAAAAGGTACCTGGAGCATCTCTTTCCAACACAGACAGAAAGCTGCAAGTTCAGCTCCAGAGGAAAATGGGACAGGACAGCAAAAATGAATTGGGACCTAGAGTATGAGTGAGTAAAAAGCTGAAAGACATCCCAAGTCAGGTGATATTTTTGCACTCAGCTTTCCTCACATTACATTGTTACTTGTGATACAAATACACAAAGAAATATAAAATCTATGACAGAATTAATGTCTCGGTATACTTTTAAATGTTTTCATTTCACCGTGAGTCTGTGCATGAATTCAAAAAGCTGTGGCACTGTTTGCAAGTTTGAGGCAAATGTAGAACTGAAAGATTTCTCGCTTTCATTATGTGCTGAAAATGTTTAGCCATTTCTCTCTACATTTCAAAATAACGAAGGTGAGAACCCACCCTTTTGCCATCGACAGGTGCTCATTTTGCAAACAGCTGCTGCAGTTAAAGTCTTTATCACCATCCATATGCCCATCATCTTCAGCTGTGCTGCGAGAGGAGCACAGCAGCACTTTGTAACCTCATTCACACAGAGCCAGCCAGCTACGTTTTTGTACCAAAAAGCTAATTTGATTATTTTGCTTGGTTTTGTCTGAACTACTCACAAAAGTGTTTATGCTACCAAAGGTATAGAAAGAACAACATCTGTAATCCATGGTGTATACAAATAGAAGTAATAGCTTTAATCAGCTCTATATCTTCAGCAAAATCTGTTGGCTGAATGGTTTATCCTTTGTTATTATTTATCTGACCGCACATAGGAAAAATAACAACTTATCTTGACTGAAAACTTGAAGTTTTTACTTCAAGGGTAAGGTATTAAGTAAATGTTAAGAAATGTGAATACATTTATTTAATCTATACAAAATTGTCAGAGAAGGTCTTTGCTTGGGTTTAAACCACTGTAAATAAACCTTTCTGTAACAATAAAAGTTTGGCTTGCTGGATGGTCTACTCATTATTTCAGGGCTCTTCTATGACAACATATCTTCCCTCAGTTTTATAAAAGCATGTAATATAAAGAAAACTTTTAAAAGCAAGCCTATACAGACTTTGCTGTTCTCTTAAAGGTTTTCTTGCTGTAGGTTTGGTCTTGTTTCTGTGGGTTTTGGGTTTTTTTTGTTTTTTTGGTTTTGTTTTTTGTTTGTTTGTTTGGTTGGTTTGTTTGTTTTTGTTGTGGTTTTTTTGGTGGTTGTTGTTGTTTGTTTTGGTTTGGTTTTGTTGGTTTTGCTTTGTTTTGTTTTGTTTTGTTGGGATATGTATTTGTTATTTTGTTGGGTTTTTTGAAATCAAACATTGAATCCCTGAAGTTATAGGACACCCAATATCCAAGACAAAAACCGTGCCATTGGTTCTAATGCTTCTTGAAATGAAATTATCTGGGCTTAATGTTAAAAGGCTGAAATAAAGTCTGAAAAGAGTCAAAAGAATGCATGGAATGAAATACTAGATGCTTTTCTTTTTACTTTGTCTACTGTTAGACATTGAGCTGTTTTTCAAAATGACATATCATTGAATTTATGAGTGTCAGTTGTGCTTCCTGTCAGCAACATGAAACAGTAAACAAGAAATAGATGTTTTTCTGCCTGGTTAAATTCATTAGAATTAGCCCAATTAAAATGTCTGTTTGGCATGACATATATGTACACACCTTGTACAATGCAGTGCTGGGAACAGATGTATGTTTACAAATCATGACTGTGATCCTCTTAAATTCAGTACCATGAGACCCTGGTTATTCAGTGTACACCAGTGGTTTTAGTGGTTTCCTCTACAAAAATGTGAGCTTATTTTTGCTAATAGGAGAAGCAAACAGTATTGAGGGAAAAATATTTGTGTTTGGGGAAACACCATTAAATTTGTTTGCATGTGGTAAATATTTCACTTTTTATTCTTAAGAATATAGTAAAATATATTTTTGTGTTTCTGCACCATCTTTTCACAAAGATACTTGAACTAATATTCTAAATGAAATCAGGCTACAATCTGATGGGAGATACTAAATCCTTGATGTTTAATCCATGGATACAAAGGCTTTTCCTCATTCACAATGGGAAGAAAAAAAGTTTAAAAAAATATGGAAGGTTTTCAGAAATAGTCACAAAGAGATGTTCTTTACTAAAAATATTACTACAGAAGTACTAAAGATAAAAAAATTGTCTTCTTAGAGTTATATATATATGTATATATATGCCTTCAGTTTGTATATATACACAAGCTTATCACCTCCTTTTGTAAGCAAGGAAAGGAAAAGAAAAAAAGGCTAAAAAAAAGAAGTACTACCTGTCATGTCATCTTTTCTCCCAGCTAAAGGAGTAATGGTCATTCCTCTATTTGCCATATATTTTAAAATATGATAAATAACAATCTCAAGCTTTTGGGAAGAAAAATAAAAGACATTATTTAGTGAACATAAGATAAATGGTCTGTAGCAGAAAGCTAATTAAACTTTGCCCTCACTGACCTGGCTTTTTAATTAGTATGTTTAACTATATTTAGTAGAAGTACATAGCACAAAGTATGCTGACTAGCAATAGATCATTTAGACATTCCAGTGCTTTTATCAACTCCAAAACAATGCTGGTCCAGTTCTGGAAAAAAGTGCTGCTCTGATTCTTTATTCATCAGATTGTTTCTTCAAGAATGGTTGGAACCCCTATTCCATCAAAATTTCCATAAAACCTTTATACTGTTGATGTTCAAAATAGCCTCTCAGATATATGTGCTGAAAGGAAACTACAAAAGCAAGGTTTGGCTGCCTTCACGAGACTGGATATTTACTGTATAAAAACTTTTTGTAAACTTGGTGTAATTATACAATGGCAAACATTATTTTAGGGAATAGAGACTGCAGAAATTCGAAGTGCAGAAGAGGGGTATGCAACTTTAGATACAAAATATCAGTTCACAAGTGACCCTTTTCATCTTTCTTATTTAACCTGAAAGAGAGAAAATATGAAATAATTCCATAGAAATATGGAGAGTTTTGATTACTTAATTATACATTTACAATGTAAAAATTCAAAGACAATTGTGGTGTATTTTAATTTTCAGAAATGCAATATTGGCTGTGGTCTGATCTTCCACCCCCGGCCCCATAAAAGAGCATTCAGCTTCCAGCTCAGAGTTAATTAAATTCCTGTGCTTTTTGTTTGTATCAAGGCATAAATGAACATGAGAAAAGAGAAATATACTTATTTCCTTATATACGTTTACATTTAGCATAAAAATATGATAATTCTGTTTTGCTGAAAGATTTCTTGGAGCAATTTTCAGTTCTGTCATTATATACTATTTCTCATTAAGCCAAGTTAGCCCTCCATACCTCATATTCTTTCCATGTTTAAAGAATAATATGCCAGAGTGTTTCATTACACAGCATCATTTCTTAAAGCAATCATGGTAATTTATGGACCTCCTCAATCTTCCACCAAAGAAAAAAAAAAAAATAGAAAGGAAAGATTTCAGTTCCTGCCAGGGATCTGACTAAGTCTCCAGCTGTTAGGACAGATGGAAGATTCTGTAAGTCTTTACATAGTAGCCCAAAGAATTGTAAATTTTTAGTCAACTTTTCATATTTCCTCATTCAGCTATCCTTGAATGAAAAAATGAGAAAGGCAAAAAGAATATTTGTATTGCTTTTTTAAAAAAATTTGGTATTGTTTTTTTTGTGCCATTATGGCAGATGGAGAAGAATATTAAAACTACATATGAATCCTTTACTTTAAGATGTCTACTGTTAGTTTTTAAATTAAATATTTTCTAAGAAAGATCATTTTGGGCTGTACTTATAACAAACAGAAATTGGCTTTAATTGAGCCATATGAATATTTATTTGATGAGGGTATATTTAATTGGAAAAATTTCTGGTCTAGTGCATCAACAATGTGTTTCTAGAAACTATTTATGCTGGAAAGCAAAAGAAATAACAGGAACATAATAGGAGATAAAACAGAAAAATGAAATAGCTTCTACATTCCACCTCACTGTGAAATATTAGTTGTGTATTGGTCTGCAAGTCACATTGTATAAACATCCAACAATGCTCAGAATCTAACATCAGCTTTTGTTTATAGTTCTGGTCCCATGTTCTTTATTCTAAAAAGACTCTTGACTTAGTAAAGCTAAAATAAAAGAAAGAGAATGCATATTGTTGTTAGATGAAATGCAGAAAATCTTGCAGTTAGTGGATTATGACATGCTAACAAGGATACTGCTTTGTTGCTTTTCTGTGTGTTTTTATTGGAGCAGCGGGATTTACGTGGGGGATTGTGGAAAAAAGGGAAAAATGTCATGACTAAAATTTGTTTAACAGCCTGGGTACTTAAAATATTATTTCTGCTTAGTATATAAACATGTTTTTGATATGTGCTTATTAATGCTCTTTTCTGGTCCCTTCACTCAGGTATTGTACTGAATATCCTAAATAACTTGAAGTCTGCCTTGGACAAAGAAGGTTTGCTGTAAGACCATGTTTTTAGTCCTACTGGTAGATTTTTACAGTGTGAAGTTGTGTCCAGGGAGGTTTATGTTGGGTGTCAGTAAAAGAGTAAAATGTTTTCCCCCAGGGGCTGGCTGGGCACTGGAACAGCCTCCCCAGGGCAGTGGTCACAGCACCCAGCCCGAGTTCAGGAAGTGTTTGGACACAGGGTGTGACTCTTGGGTTGTCCTGTGCAGGGCTGGGACTTGGACTTTGGTTCTTAAAGGGTTAATTCCAACTCAGCACCTTCTGTGATTTGTTTACTCTTAACCATCTGCTCATATACTGGGCTCTTATATTTTATTTCTGCATACAGAAGTTCATAGATGCTTCTTTGTTGGCCAATTTACTGGTCGTGCATTTTCATTGTATCTTTAAAGGCAATCTAAGGTCATTAGTTTAGACTTTGGCATTCAGTGTCATTGGCTATTCTGCCTCCTCTGAAAAAGGAAGCAACCACTCCCAAGGGATTTTCCTGAAAACATCTCAGTGTTGCCCCCATGTTCCTAAGAATCTTTAACCAAGGCTCATTTCTACCTTTTTTTTTTTTTTTTTTTTGTGGGTGGG